>PQFF01000324.1:255305-339900 GCA_003547095.1 Diversispora epigaea | reverse complement strand
ATATTGTGAGTAGACCAGCAAATACACAAAAAGCACAAAAGACTAGAATCAGATCCGAACGCCATAAACAAAACAAAACAGAGGCCGAAATTCCGAAAGGTGCTCCAATTTGGACACTGAGTAGGGAGGCGCTTGAACACTTGAATTGGGTTAACAGAGATATCCCAATTTATGATCCGGACGAAGAAGATAATGATAATAATGAGGAAGAAGATAATGATAATAATGAGGAAGTAGGAACAAGTAGTAGAAAAAGAAAAAGAAAAGGGAAAGGAAAGGAAAAAGAAAAAAAAAATAAAAAATCTAAAAAAAATAAAAAAAAATAATTAGATAGATTTAAATATGAACATTTTATATAGTATAATTGATAACGTTTTATATAGTATATATAATATATTTCATTTATATTTTTTATTAATAAATATGAACATTTTATATAGTATAATTAAAATATATTTCATTTTATATTTTTTATTAATAAATAATGTATTTCATTTTATTATTTTTTATAATAAACTAAAAAATGTGATTATTTCGGGAATAAGAAAGTGAAAAATATATATATATAAAATAAAAGACACCGATAGGTACCCGATCGAAGAAAAAAAGCCCCCGATATACAGAGATATACTGTGCCCGATATTTAGCAACATACTATACCCGATATATAGATGATAGGTGCCCAATATACAGAAATATACTGTGCCCGATATACAATAATATACTATACCCGATATATGGATGATAGGTGCCCGATAAAAAATAAATAATTTGAAAAAAATGACAAAATATCGGTGCCCGATAGATGCCTGATAGATACCCGATATGTACCCGATAGGTGCCCGAACTTCGGGACGACTACACCGTCAATCGGGTGCCCGATATGTTGAATATCGGGCACCTATCGCATACCTATCAGGTACCCGATAGGTGCTCGATAGGTGCCCGATATTCCATATTTCGACCAGTGTATGGATGATAGGTGCCCGATAAAAAATAAATAATTTGAAAAAAATGACAAAATATCGGTGCCCGATAGATGCCCGATAGATGCCTGATATGTACCCGATAGGTGCCCGAACTTCGGGACGACTACACCGTCAATCGGGTACCCGATATGTTGAATATCGGGCACCTATCGCATACCTATCAGGTACCCGATAGGTGCTCGATAGGTGCCTGATATTCCATATTTCGACCAGTATCTCGTCTTTATTCATAAAAAGAGCAGAAAATACTAAAAAATTACATTAATAGAATATGCAGAAAAAATAAAAGCTAACTAAGCTAAGTATATTTCAACCACTATCGCTTGACCAACCATCGACGTAAAACTTTCAGATTTCCTTCCATTTTAAATTACTTTAAAACTTTCCATATTTACCTCTTGCGAAATAAAAACTAAGTTCTCTTCAATTTTACGTGACAACTTATTTCAACCTCATCCCTAAGACCTCGCAACCAAACTGATTACAGAATATCTTAAGCAGGGTGTCTCCATCAGGCCACAAAAACTCTCCAGAAACAACTTGAAAGCTCTTTATTTCAAAAAAACTAAAAAAAACTTTTCTAACCCTTTTGGATCATGTTGTTACCGCCAAGAGTTCCTCACCTACAAACTACCCTTTAATAGACCAAACATCTACACCGCACAAGAAAAGGAAAGAAAAACTTATAACCACTAAGCTATGTGACCTGCCAAACTTCGATTCACCATCTAACACATTTTCCAATATATCTATCCTTTAACTTTAACCACGTGACCTTCCAACTCAACCCGACACTTATTTGTTTCCCATTTCGTTTTGCTCGTAAATTGGTTTTCCAATATTTGTTGTTTAGTTTATCATTCCGAAATATTACCTCTTGTTAATATACTCGGGATCAAAACAAGTGTCCAAGCATATCTAATTATCGTGTTCATTTGATCATTCTCATGTTTTGCTTTTATTTTTGTGCCTTAAATTACGTGATCGAATCCAAATTTGACTATGAAACCAAAACTGCAGATCATTTTAATGTTGTTTACCTCTGTTGTGTAATGAAACCTTTCATGTGACCAAAATCAGGGTCAAACTATTTTTTGCCGATTCCTCAAAAAATAAAGAAAAAGAAAAAACTGAAAAATAAAGAAAAATAAAGCCTCAATAAAGAAAATAAAATATTTTTTTTTTTTTTTGAAATTTTTGTACCAAAGCTTTTTATAAAATTGTTTTAAGTTTCCACCTTCCCAAGGTCGCACTTCCTCACTATGCTCCAAGGTATTGTGGTAGTTATTCGAAGTCTTCCTTGTTCGTGTTTCTTCCTAGAACAAAAGAGAAAGGAAATATTTTTTAATTTTTGTATTGAGTCGTTAGTTGTATATTGTCCCAAGTTTTCACATTCGTAAAGAAACACTTCCTCACTACGCTCCAGAGATTACCGTAGTAGTTACCCGAAATCTTCTTTATTAACGCTTCTTCCCAGGACGAAAGAACCTTTTTAGAAGAAAACTGCTGCGAAGAAATATTAATAGTAGATATTAGGCTCCTAACTCAGTTTTGTCCGGCAGAACCCCTTGCCTCAAACTGAATGGTATTAATATCTTAAGCCTTGACTTTTTTTTTTACAAACGTAGAGTCTTTAACGAGACCGCACCGAACCTTTAAAATTTTTTTGTCATTTTTATTTTTTATGACCAGACACCACACCACAATATATTAAAATTTTTTTTTTTTTTTTTTAAACAGTGAGTGAGATCTCATTTATTTTCATAACATGCATATTAAGAATGCAAAACAACTTGACATGTAAAAAATAAACTGACTAAGCTTTATATAAAACTAACGTCTGACCAACCACCCTGCGGGAAAACCCAACAAACCTCCAATAAGCTACTTTAATTAAAAAAATTTATTTTTCCCATTCAGTATGTTGTTACTAACACCCGAAAGGTCCCCTCCTACCCAACACCNATTGAGTCGTTAGTTGTATATTGTCCCAAGTTTTCACATTCGTAAAGAAACACTTCCTCACTACGCTCCAGAGATTACCGTAGTAGTTACCCGAAATCTTCTTTATTAACGCTTCTTCCCAGGACGAAAGAACCTTTTTAGAAGAAAACTGCTGCGAAGAAATATTAATAGTAGATATTAGGCTCCTAACTCAGTTTTGTCCGGCAGAACCCCTTGCCTCAAACTGAATGGTATTAATATCTTAAGCCTTGACTTTTTTTTTTACAAACGTAGAGTCTTTAACGAGACCGCACCGAACCTTTAAAATTTTTTTGTCATTTTTATTTTTTATGACCAGACACCACACCACAATATATTAAAATTTTTTTTTTTTTTTTTTAAACAGTGAGTGAGATCTCATTTATTTTCATAACATGCATATTAAGAATGCAAAACAACTTGACATGTAAAAAATAAACTGACTAAGCTTTATATAAAACTAACGTCTGACCAACCACCCTGCGGGAAAACCCAACAAACCTCCAATAAGCTACTTTAATTAAAAAAATTTATTTTTCCCATTCAGTATGTTGTTACTAACACCCGAAAGGTCCCCTCCTACCCAACACCCTAAAGGAACAACATCCTTCACCACACATTAATCTTAAATTCATCACTTTCTCCTACACATCTAAGGGAAACTACATCCCACTCCACTTTCTATTAACGTGCCAAGAAACCACCGAGCTTATTTATACACTATAACCTCCACCATTTATATTTTAAGAACTCATCCTTATTCTTCCAGCAAGGGACATATTGGTAATAGCGGCAAGTCTTAGTAGCTCCTTTATGAGCGTCTCCCTCCTATTAACATGGTATTCGAACGAAAAATGTTCTTCCAGTATGTATTGTTGGTATTCGTGGTAGTTTCTATAGATTGGTGTCAATAACGGATCCAAGGATCCTTCCAGGTCTCCGCAGTTTATGGTCTCGGTTTTTTAGACAAAGGTGCACGAATGCACACGAACCGTCCTGTAGTCCACACTATTGAAGACGGGACCTATCCATTGTATTACGCTGGTTTAACGAAACTTACATCTTTTCCAGACCTATAGAGCCCCAACTTTATTACGAATCGATAAGCGCCGTAAATATAAAGGCAAGTATTATGGCCCAGAAAATATAAAACAACTAACAAAACACCCAAACAACCCAAACAACTAATCCTCTTCTCAATAACAGCAACTCATGCCCCGGCGACAACTAGAAAAAATCACACTCCCCCGTCCTCCCACAAAACATCACATCCCCGCCAATCATCCCCTTAGGTATCACCATACCACACTTTTATGTCAATGCGTCACCCCTTGATTGACAAGATCGACAATCAGGGTCAAACTGAAATTTGAAAATTCCCCAAAAACCATTCAAATACATGAAAAATGAAAATTCGTGGCGCAGACCCTTACCCACCCAAAGAAACCAAATAGCTCCATATGATATCTTTAGTTTTCATGTTCATTCAGATACTTATGTAGACGACGAGGAGGAACTAGTCCTTAAAAAACCCGAACTCCCTATTAGGTCTTATCCCCAGGCTTTCTTCCTGAGCTTATACGCCCAGTACCATCCAAGTACATAACCCTCCGTTGTTTACGTTTCTTACTAAAGAAAACAGAACCAGCTCAACAACGCCAATGTTCATAACTGTTCAGGTTGAAGCTACTCCGATAGTTTAGTCTTATCCGGTCCGAGTAGAGACCTCCGCACTAAACAAGCCCCCTAGTAGTTACTTAAGTTTTTGCTGCGGAACTATAAGTGGCGACCGAGAGAGAGAAAGAGTTTATACAATATATTAAAATATTAATATCGGTAAAATTAATTAATAATTTTATCTGATCAACCTTTTGTCACGTGACTAAAATTGCACCAGCCAATCAGAAATTACACCTGAATTTAACCAGAAAAAAAGTAATTAGCCTTTGAGCCAAAATTTAGCTGGCACAATTTAATTAGCCTTTGAGTCAGAATTTAGTCAGAATTTAGCTGGCGCAAAATTAATTAGTCAAAGGGTAATTATTAAGCCAGCCTTAATATCAATTGAGCCTTCTATTCTTATACTAGTCAAATGAACAAAAATCGGAATCCTATTAATGATGCATAAATTGGACATTCTATTTGTGAAAATTTATAAATTAGAAAAAATTGACTGTTGTTAACATAGTTTTTATCTTTATTTATTATTATATTTCTTATAGGTATTATCTCTATTATTTATTATTTATTGTTAATCAATTCTGTCATGTAATACGAATTATAATTCATTACTAAAAATAGTTCTTAAATAGATTTGTAATTTTAAAGTAGATCTGTAACACAGACAAAATTATAGACAAGAGTACAGACATAATTACAAACACGATCTTCGACAAAACTAGAGACATAGTTACAGACCTAGATCTAGACGTAGTATTTAGCATGTATCTAGACAAGAACACGGACATAAATACAGACATAATCTAATATATATATAAAGGCTGAGTTTTTCCTTAACCTGAAAGACAGGTGGGAGTAGGAAGAGAGATAGAATTCAGAGTTTGAGAAAGTTAAGTCTTGAATTAAGATTTAACATACAATTAGGTAGTAATTGTATAATAACCTGTAGTTTTAGTAAATTTGTAATAAAGTCTCTGTAACAATTTGATTTGATAACTTTGTGTGAATTATTGTTCTTATTCTTTGTGAATAAACCTTTATAAAAACTCACATTTTGCCTCTTTCGACACATATAACCGCATTAATAAATCCTTCGTAATAAAACCATCGCAACTTTAATACATTACTTATACATCAGGAAATTTTTTATGTTGGAGGTTATTGTAATAATTTCGTTTTCAAAGGTTATTGAAGGTTATCGGACCAATAACCTTCGCAAATATTACGTTTATTATGATAAAGTGAAGGTTATTGAAGGTTATCGATATCAATAACCTCCGGAGTATTACGTTTTATTAATAAAAATGAAGGTTTTCGGTACCAATAACCTTCGTAAATATTACGTTTATGTTGGAGGTATTTGAAGGTTATCGGAGTGAAGGACTTCGAAGGCTTACATTTAAAAAAATTTACTGATGTGCTAAAGACTGTTTTGCAAGGTTTCTTTTCAAATTACTTAACTTACTTTATCCAATCATAAGATTTCACTTGTCTACTTGAGAAAAGAAGTTGCAAATTTAANAGGTGGGAGTAGGAAGAGAGATAGAATTCAGAGTTTGAGAAAGTTAAGTCTTGAATTAAGATTTAACATACAATTAGGTAGTAATTGTATAATAACCTGTAGTTTTAGTAAATTTGTAATAAAGTCTCTGTAACAATTTGATTTGATAACTTTGTGTGAATTATTGTTCTTATTCTTTGTGAATAAACCTTTATAAAAACTCACATTTTGCCTCTTTCGACACATATAACCGCATTAATAAATCCTTCGTAATAAAACCATCGCAACTTTAATACATTACTTATACATCAGGAAATTTTTTATGTTGGAGGTTATTGTAATAATTTCGTTTTCAAAGGTTATTGAAGGTTATCGGACCAATAACCTTCGCAAATATTACGTTTATTATGATAAAGTGAAGGTTATTGAAGGTTATCGATATCAATAACCTCCGGAGTATTACGTTTTATTAATAAAAATGAAGGTTTTCGGTACCAATAACCTTCGTAAATATTACGTTTATGTTGGAGGTATTTGAAGGTTATCGGAGTGAAGGACTTCGAAGGCTTACGTTTAAAAAAATTTACTGATGTATTAGTTCATTTATATAAGATATAATCCCTGTTAGTAGTTGACTTGTAACCCTGACTTTAGGTATCGAAGGTAGTCACGGTCAACACTGTCTATACTTAATAAATCTTAACAAATTTAGCTATTAATTAAAATCCTATTCATAATAAAACTGTTCTATTTTTTCCCATTTGATCAGTGATCAGATTTTATGAAAAAAAATTATAGATACAAGAAGTTGTTGAAAATGCTAATTATTTATTTTTATTGTTTTCAAAATTTCATTGTGAGCTCAATTACATAGAAATACATTGGGGAGTTGTTAAACAATATACACGATCAAATTGTGATTATTCTTTATCAGTATTAAGAGAAACAATTCCATGTAGTTCCATATAGTTCCATGTGGTTTAAATAATGTTAGTTTATTTAGTATTAGAAAATTTGCACAAAAATCATTACGATTTATAGATGCATATAGGCTATACCTGCCGCTCAAATTCAAAATTCAAATGCCAAAATCCCAAATGCCGGAATTTCAAATCTCAAATTCCAAATTCCAAATTACAATTAGTATCTTTTGCTGAAATCCCAAATCCCAAATTCCAAATACTAGTAATTTGTGCATTTTGACGTCACAATTTTCAAATTATTTGAGATTTGAGTAACACGTATAATATAGGCAAGGTTTAAATAGATGATTAGCTAATTATGCAGTAAAAAAATATAAATCACATTGTAGAATTCCTGATGATGTCATTTTAGAAGTTGAATAATTAGAAAAAGAATTAAATAAAATTTAAAATTAATTATTTTATTATCTATTACAGTATTAAATAAAATTTTTTTTTGTCTTTTATTATTTTTTCAATATACTATTTTTTTGTAATTATTCGATAGTTTATGTGACATTCATATTCTATAAATTACATAAACAATGTACAGTGGCTCACGAAATTACTGCAACACTTGAATTTTTGTCTTTAAAAAATTCTATATCGCAAATGATCAATTTTAGAATAATAGTTCCTATACTTATTTTAATCTTTGAGATTTGAAGATTTTTTGAGATCTGTTTAATAACAAATTAATAATACCAATTTTTCAGAAATGAGTGATCAACATGGTGAATTGTCACTTAATAAAATTTTAATTGTAAATAAAATTTTATACAGAATAGTTACAACAAAAGTGATTATAGAGTTGATTGTCCTTCCCAAGGAGAACAGGTATACCAAATTTCATAACAATTGGATCAGTGGTTATGGAGAAATTAACTCTTGAAAATTGAAATTTTACTAATAAAATATTTTTTTTATTTATTTTATATGTAAAATTTCAATTTTCAAGAGTTAATTTCTCCATAACCACTGATCCAATTGTTATGAAATTTGGTATACCTGTTCTCCTTGGGAAGGACANTGAGATCTGTTTAATAACAAATTAATAATACCAATTTTTCAGAAATGAGTGATCAACATGGTGAATTGTCACTTAATAAAATTTTAATTGTAAATAAAATTTTATACAGAATAGTTACAACAAAAGTGATTATAGAGTTGATTGTCCTTCCCAAGGAGAACAGGTATACCAAATTTCATAACAATTGGATCAGTGGTTACAGAGAAATTAACTCTTGAAAATTGAAATTTTACTAATAAAATATTTTTTTTATTTATTTTATATGTAAAATTTCAATTTTCAAGAGTTAATTTCTCTGTAACCACTGATCCAATTGTTATGAAATTTGGTATACCTGTTCTCCTTGGAAAGGACATTCAACTCTATAATCACTTTTGTTATAACTATTCTGTATAAAATTTTATTTACAATTGAAATTTTATTAAGTGACAATTCACCATGTTGATCACTCATTTCTGAAAAATTGGTATTATTAATTTGTTATTAAACAGATCTCAAAAAATCTCCAAATCTCAAAGATTAAAATAAGTATAGGAACTATTATTCTAAAATTGATCATTTGCGATATAGAATTTTTTAAAGACAAAAATTCAAGTGTTGCAGTAATTTCGTGAGCCACTGTATATTACATCAGGAAATTTTTTATATCGGAGGTTATTGTAATAATTTCGTTTTCAAAGGTTATTGATAAAGTGAAGGTTATTGAAGGTTATCGATATTAATAACCTCCGGAGTATTACGTTTTATTAATAAAAATGAAGGTTTTTGGTACCAATAACCTTCGTAAATATTATGTTTATGTTGGAGGTATTCGAAGGTTATTAGAGTGAAGGACTTTGAAGGCTTACGTTTAAAAAAATTTACTGATGTAGTAATATCACGTTATTTAAAATAAAGTGTATTAAAAAAATAATTTCTGATCTATCAAAAATAAAATCTTTGCATGAAAATGCTTTGTTTTTATTTGATAAAATGTGACATTAATGTTACAGTAAAGTTATGTAAATTATATAAAGAAATTAGAATCGAAAACTTTATTATGTATAAATGTTTTATTTTTATTAGAATGTGATATTAATAACATAATAAGATTGCTCTTTTGAAGTATAGTATTATATGATAAATGATTTTAGTTATGGAAAATCTTAACTTGTTCCAGGAGGTATAGATTCTTATCCTGTGTTCTCACATGTCATTACATAAAATGCATGGGTTAGGTTATAGTTGCCTGACGAAAGTATTTTTGCATAATGTCAAAAGTCGAAATTATTTGAATTAATTTCAATGATTTGTCAAATCTTTTCTAAACGTCTAAACCTTGTTTAAATGTCTAAACCATGTTTAAATGTTGAAACCTTGTCTAAATGTCTAAATCTTGACTAAATATTTTATGTTGAAACCTTTTAACCAATAAAATTATTTGTAGATTTCTTTGTATTTATTTTGTTACACTAATTTTTATCCTTTATAAATCCTTTGATTTAGGAAGATTTTATTATGCATCAGGAAATTTTTTATGTCGGAGGTTATTGTAATAATTTCGTTTTCAAAGGTTATTAAAGGTTATCGGACCAATAATCTTCACAAATATTACGTTTATTATGATAAAGTGAAGGTTATTGAAGGTTATCGATATCAATAACCTCTGAAGTATTACGTTTTATTAATAAAAATGAAGATTTTCGGTACCAATAACCTTCGTAAATATTACGTTTATGTTGGAGGTATTCGAAGGTTATCGGAGTGAAGGACTTCGAAGGCTTACATTTAAAAAAATTTACTGATGTGCTAAAGACTGTTTTGCAAGGTTTCTTTTCAAATTACTTAACTTACTTTATCCAATCATAAGATTTCACTTGTCTACTTGAGAAAAGAAGTTGCAAATTTAAAGGTAATTATTAATAATTTAACGTTTATCAAAATTGAGATACTTTGTATCACCTCACAACATAAATTAGATTGATAGATTATCACAGATTGTGTGACAATCTCATTAATGTCTTTTAATATTGAAATTACTGCAGAGAATAGTACAAATAAAAAAAGTAAAAACAATGGGGGACGTCCAATAGGACAAGTATGGAAGCATTTTACATGTGGTGATGAGAAAGCAAAGGGCAAATATGAAGCAACCTGTAACTATTGTGACAAAAGTTGGGATCGTGGTGAGCCTTGTCAATTAGAAGCTCACTTAGCAAATTATTGTTCTAGTGCACCTACTGAAATTGTTCGTGAATATTTGATAAAAATAATTTCAAATAATAATGATAGAAATGGATTAAATAACAAAAATAATAAAAAGAGAAAACTTATAGATCAAAATACTTTAGATAATTTCATCTGTAATACTTTAGATAAAGGAAAAATTGAAAAAATTAATTAAGCATGGGTCAAAGTATTTACAATTTGTGAAATTTCTTGACGTATTATTGAAAGTCCATTTTTTATTGAAGCTTTAAAAGAAACAAATCCATCATATGAACCTCCAACCTGTGATCTTTTCTCTGGTTGTATATTTGAACAACAATTGACTAAAGTAAATCAAAAAATTAATGAAATACTTCAACAACAAAATAATTTAACTCTTGGTATATAATTATTTTTATGTAATTATATAATTATATTATAATATTATTTTATTTAACTAAAATTAATTTATTAATTTAGCTTTGGATGGTTGGAGTAGTGAAAAAAATTATTCATATTGGAATTTTATTATTATGATATGAATATTTGTATCAATTATGTGATTTTTTTAAAGAATCGAATACTGGAGATTTTTTGGCAAAAAAAATAAAAATTATTTTAGAAGAAATTGGATTCAATAGATTTTCTGCAATTGTAACTGATAATGGTGCAAATGTTAAACTTACGCGTGATAAAATTGTTCAATTATNTGATAAAAATAATTTCAAATAATAATGATAGAAATGGATTAAATAACAAAAATAATAAAAAGAGAAAACTTATAGATCAAAATACTTTAGATAATTTCATCTGTAATACTTTAGATAAAGGAAAAATTGAAAAAATTAATTAAGCATGGGTCAAAGTATTTACAATTTGTGAAATTTCTTGACGTATTATTGAAAGTCCATTTTTTATTGAAGCTTTAAAAGAAACAAATCCATCATATGAACCTCCAACCTGTGATCTTTTCTCTGGTTGTATATTTGAACAACAATTGACTAAAGTAAATCAAAAAATTAATGAAATACTTCAACAACAAAATAATTTAACTCTTGGTATATAATTATTTTTATGTAATTATATAATTATATTATAATATTATTTTATTTAACTAAAATTAATTTATTAATTTAGCTTTGGATGGTTGGAGTAGTGAAAAAAATTATTCATATTGGAATTTTATTATTATGATATGAATATTTGTATCAATTATGTGATTTTTTTAAAGAATCGAATACTGGAGATTTTTTGGCAAAAAAAATAAAAATTATTTTAGAAGAAATTGGATTCAATAGATTTTCTGCAATTGTAACTGATAATGGTGCAAATGTTAAACTTACGCGTGATAAAATTGTTCAATTATATCCACATATATTCAATATCAGGTGTATTGTACATGCAATTAATTTGATATCACAAAATATAATTAAATATGAATTTGCTGAACGCCTAATTCGCTGATGCAATATATTAATTACTTTTTTTAAAACTTTACATCAAGTTGGTTAGTATTTAAAAATTTTTTTTTATTAAATTTATAAGTTTTATTAATTTTTTTTATTGAATTTATAGATTTATTAATTTTTTTAATATTATATTATTTAGGATCTAAAATGATCCAATGAGAATATAAGAAACGAAATCAGGACTGCGGTTCATAAAAGTAGTTTTCGAAAAATTGCGCAAGCGAGCCTCTGGATCAGTCGCGAGGACTGTTCCTAATACAAAAAAAAAAAAATTATTTAGGATCTAAAATTCAAGAATTAATAAAAGAAAAAAATATTTTGGGTGGAGGTTTTAAATCATATTATAAAACAAGATGGACAATTGCATGTGACTGTATTGAAAGTATATTGCGTTTGGAACAAGTTTTAAAAAAAGTATTTAAAAATTCATGATTATTTAATAAAATTTATTCTTTAATTTAATTATTAAATTATTTAATTTATTAATTAATTATTTTATTATTTTTATTAATAGATGACTTACAATTATTAACAATTATTAACAAATGATCGTATTATTCAAATTATTAATCGGCATGATTTTTTTATTCATTTAAAAATTCTTTATTTTGTTTTTTTTCCTTTAAAAAAAGCTGTATTAACTATACTTGCACGCAAAATTATTTTGGGGCCCCGAAATTGCAATTTTGGGGAAAAAAGTCGAAATAGTTTTTCATAGAAGACGAAATTATTTTACTTAAAACCCGAAATTTTTTGACTACCCAGATTTATTCTTTGATTGAAGATACACATAACTGGGCACTTTTTTTACTTCCATATATAGAATGAATTCTGCATAAATCTCAAAAAGTCGAAATACCTTAAAAATCCAAAATCAATTTTGGGAACATGTATAGTATTAATATTAGAAAGTCGTAATACAACACTTGGAGATTGTTTTGTAAGCTTAGCAAAAACTGCTGCAGTAATTAAAAAATTACCATTACATCAAAATATTCAATTTCGATCTTATTGTATTGAAACATTAAATAATCGGTTCAATGAATTTGATGATGATTTATATTTGCTTTGTTATTTTTTAATGCCTAATTTTCGAGGTAATATTTATATAATATTATTATATTTTTAAATTTATTATTATTTATATTTATTAATTTATTAAATTATAGGTTCAGAATTAAAAAATAGACAATTTACTCGTATTGTTAGGACTGCTGCAAATATATGGCGAAATATAAATAAAGATCTTTCAAGTGGATATATTTTAACTGCACATCTTCAGAAATATAAAAATTATATGGAACCATATGATGCATTATATATTCCTGAGCATGATTATACTTGCACGCAAAATTATTTTGGGGCCCCGAAATTACAATTTTGGGAAAAAAAGTCGAAATAGTTTTTTATAGAAGACGAAATTATTTTACTTAAAACCCGAAATTTTTTGACCACCCAGATTTATTCTTTGATTGAAGATACACATAACTAGGTACTTTTTTTACTTCCATATATAGAATAGATTCTGCATAAATCTCAAAAAGTCAAAATACCTCAAAAATCCAAAATCAATTTTGGGAACATGTATAAGCAGGACCCCGAGCAATCTATAAATAAGTCACATTAGAGTTTGCTTAACCATCATAGTAAAATTTTTAAAAAGTTGCTTATTTTTAATTAAAATTTAAAAATTTACTTACAAAAATTATATTTTTCCTTTCTTATTTCCAAATTTAGTATTATCTGACCTATCCATAAATTGCTCGGGGTCCTGTATAAGCATGATATTCCAATTAATTGGTGGAATACAATTGAATCTGAATCTGATTATCTTCAAGAATTAGCTCTTAAAGTTTTAGTTATTATTTTAAATAATGCATCATGTGAGCGAAATTTTTCTTTATTTAGTTGGTTAACAAATAACAAATGTATTCAATTAGATGTTCAAAATTTGGAATCAATTGCAAAGATATATTCTTTTTTTAATATCAATGCAAAAAAAGGACTTCCATATTTTTCAGCAAAGATGACAGAAGAACAAGTTTTACAAGTTTTAAATGAATTAAATGGACAAATATTAGAAGAGGAAATTATTGATCAGGAAGAATTATTACAATATATTGATCGTCCATCTTCAAATACAAGATCTGCAAATTTAAATAATAAAAAATTAAATTTGGAATCAAGTTTAAATTTAGATTCAGAAATTTTTAATAATAATATAGATTATACAATTGATAATAGTGATAGTTCTTCAGAAAAAAGTAATGAGGAAATTTTGCAAAATATACAAAATGAAAAATTGAATAATGAAAATAACAGTGGGATTGGCAATTTTAATTGGGATTTAAATGATTTAATAATTGATAATAATGATGATTAATTATAAAAATTATTCAAATATTAAGTGTTATAAGTAATATTATAATTCTAATAAAATAATAAAAATATTTGGTTCTAATAATAAATAATAGTAAATAATAAATTTATAAAAAAATTATATAAAATTTTGACACCTTTTGTTAATTTTAATATTGTCTAAACCTTTTGTCAGTTTCGACTATACTTGCACGCAAAATTATTTTGGGGCCCCGAAATTGGTATTTTGGGGAAAAAAGTCGAAATAGTTCTTCATAGAAGACGAAATTATTTTACTTAAAACCCGAAATTTTTTGACTACCCAGATTTATTCTTTGATTAAAGATACACACAACTGGATACTTTTTTTACTTCCATATATAGAATAAATTCTGCATAAATCTCAAAAAGTCGAAATACCTCAAAAATTCAAAATCAATTTTGGGAACATGTATAGTTTCGACATTTGTTAGTTTTGACATTGTCTAAACCTTTTGTAATTTTGACATTTAAAAATCTAAATGTCTAAACGTCTAAACATATTTCGATTTTCGACATTGTCTAAACTTCATAGTTTTGTCAGGTAACTATAGGTTAGGTTTAGGGTTTGTCAGGGGTAGTGTATTTATCACCGTGTGTCACACCTTTCGAATATTGATTTTTATTAAATATCCTAGGGACTTTACATATGAAAACCATATTTGTTACTCAAAATTTGTCATCTTCTCAAAATCCCACGTGAAAAATTCCTGATCACCTGCCGAATTATGGACTAATAAGATTTGGAGAGGTATAGAATAAGAGTCTATACCCCAGGGCACAAGAAAAGAATCTATACCCAAGGTACAGGTTAAGGGTTCTCTTTCAGTTATATAATAAGGAAGGATTAACTTCGCAAATGAGCTAGAACGCATGATCATGACATTTTATCATGGTTTTTGCTGATCATTTTTTATACATATTACTCAAATTGCTCAGAATTTGGGATTTGGGATTATATAGTATTTGGAATTTTGGCATTTGGGATTTTGGCACTATATAAATAATTTAGGATTTGGATTTTTGAAAATAATTTGGACAATATGTATATCACTTCTGCTAAGAAATTTGCGGGACCGGCGGTCTCGGAAAATGTCAAAGCAAAGCTTATAGAAAAAATATGCAAATATGTATATAATCAGACACGTAATTGCTATTACTTCACAATAAACCACACAATGTCATGTGAGGTTGAACTCTTGAGAAGTGATGTCATATGGTAGATATGAAAACTCTTCATACTTTATCATACATTTAAAAAAAAACCAAACCTTGTGAAGTATTACTGTATAATACATGAAATTCTTACATAGTATAATAATCCAATAAACGAGATAATTCAAGTAGTTCCCGGTTAAATGATTTTCTCTTCTTTTTTAAGTCTTCTAGACTTGCCATTCCAAAATCAATAATATGCACGTTGCCATTATCATTAATTAAGATATTCTCCTTCCGAACATCATTGTGAAGTACACCATGATCGTGAATTGCCTTTAATGCCTCAATAGCCTTAGTCTTCTGTTGTTCTGTTATATGATCTCCTAAGGTAGTACCAACCAAAGTTGTACCAATAATGAAGCTCATTCCTCCTTCATAGTGACCATAACATACTAATTTTGGAATGTACTTCCCTTGAATGTTAGTGAGAACCTTATAGATCTTGATTTCATTCTGCATTTCTTCCAAGATATGTGGGGTTTTCGATAGATCAGTAGTCTTCAAAGCAATTATATCTCCACGAAATTCAGATAGGAGTGTGTTTCCAGTTCGTCCTTCTAGGGATAGTAGGCGCAATACGAATTGAGCCAGGAATTTAGCCAGATTTAATTTAGCCAATTGAGCCTGGAATTTAGCCACGGCGCAATCAGGCGCAATGGCTAAATTCTGGCGCAAAGGCTAAATAATGGCGCAATTCTGATTGGCTGGCGCAATTATAAAATTTATTAAATAATTATTTTTAAATTTTTAAAAATAATTAATTTTAGCTTTAATTTCAAATCAATTTTACATAACTAGGAGCGATTTTCTACTATGATATTCCTATGACAGATCGAAATATCTGGTTCTTAGCTACAAGATGATATATATTTCATTTCTGTAACATTAAAATTGACCAAATTATAGCTATTTTAAAACAATATATTAAAATGTTAATATCGGTAAATTAATTAATAATTTTATCTGATCAACCTTTTGTCACGTGACCAAAATTGCGCCAGCCAATCAGAAATTGCGCCTGAATTTAGCCAGAAAAAAATTAATTAGCCTTTGAGCCAGAATTTAGCCAGCGCAATTTAATTAGCCTTTGAGCCAGAATTTAGCCAGAATTTAGCTGACGCAAAATTAATTAGCCAAAGGCGCAATTATTGAGCCAGCCTTAATATCAATTGAGCCTTCCACCCTTACGTCCTTCACCTAATATACTTTTAAACTTGAAGTCTGCAAAGCTAAAATTCTCCTGATTTGGCTGATTTGTTGTCAAGGTACCTAAAGATGATTCATTATTTGAGATTTTCTCTTCTTTTTGGACCATTGATCGAGTAACACGCATATTTATTCTTTTCGTAACGTCGTTTACTGGAACTGTAATTATGTCAGGTTTAGGAAAAAGGTGGTCGGCTCTTGCTTGTAAAGCTATATATGCATAAGCCTTGAGTACTGATGGAGATTTCGACTGTGATGGAAGAGTTTCCGAAATCAAAAGCTTTGATGGGGTCTCCTTCGATCGGCACAGAAACCAGTGATGTTCATAGGTAGAGAGTACACCATATTGAAGTTGACATTCAACCATATAGTTATAAATCTGTTGAATTACTGTCCTTGTTTTCTCATCCGAGTTATAAAAGTCTGGAAATATTTGTCTGTCAATATTTTGTGAAATGAGCTCTCTCTTAATCTCGATCGTCAAGATCAATATTGTATCTACAAAGTAGCCAGTGAAATCTGGTATACCGGCGGCAGTAGCTCGCCGTCTCGAAAATTCGTAATCTGGCCCCATAAGCTCATTTAATACCATACAGATATTATTGTGGAAAGCGTCGCGAACATCCTCTTCATTAATCACATTCACATTATTTCGAAACCACGGTTTTTTAAACTGTGATCCTTGGAATTCTGGCCGTTGATCGAAGTTGAACTGATTTACTTTCTCGAAAAATGTATCCCAAGGCAGTACTTCCTTTGGCCGAGTAGAATAGTTTACACTCGTAGTACTCGTCGAAGTAGTAGCGTTTGGAGAATATTTAATAGGTGACGTAATACAAGACAACGTTTCTTCGAGACTGAAAACTAGTAAATATTATTAGCAAAAGAAAAAATCTTATATATACATTGTACCAAACACTTACGTAACCTTACAATGACATGGATATGTCTCTTTGGTGGCTTTTCAGTCCAGTAGTTTTTTATATCTCGAGTTGCGAGAAGTTCGTCTTGGCCCTGGAATGAAATGTTGTTCAGCAGATCGTCACGATCGTCGGGAATTTCCACCTTCCATAATCTAAGTTTATCTGCGTCCACACCAGCGAAGTCATTTTGATTTTTCGCCTTGATAGCTTCCTTGAGGTGACCAACTAACTTGCTACCATCAATATCAACAGCGAACGCGTTCGCGAATGTACTTCCTTTAACAAGACATATGAGAGTGATAGACATATCAACTTATATATTTGAAGGAAAAGGTTACGCAAAAATCGATGATCATGGCATGTGATGTTGCGCTCTAACATATATCCGACGCGCGCATTATAAAAACATTTATTATCAATGATACGCCTAACGCATCGTTACTTTATTATTATGAAACGAAAAACTTGTCCGTAATAAGGCAGATACAAAAAATAAAATTGCGAATACACATCGCATTTACATAATACAAATACAAATAGAAAAATCGAATTATTTACTCTACTTAGGATTCTACAAGAATGTGGATAACACCTGCAGGAGGACCCCTTTGAAATAATCAGAAATCAAAGTCTGTGGTTGCATAACTATATCTTACGTTCCGGGTGGAATGCATGAATAATAAAAGAGGTATTTTTAAATCGAGGTGGTAACCGGCCTCGAATTTCAGTTTCAAGCTCATCATATCTCGCCCCACTGGGAACTGGGAATTGTAATTGTTTGAATAACATCTCTTGCGTGAATGGGACTAATAAGACATTCGAGGTTAATAGTATCCATTATTGTGTTTCCTAAATATAAAGACCCATAGTAAGTGAAATTTCACTCTAAAGCCTTTGTTTCGACGCTGTCGCAGGTGTACTTTCATACCTCCCACTTACGGTTCTTTTAAGGAGTTTATAGTCCTTCCCGTTAGGTACAAGACTTTTAGTTTGGTTATTTCTTTACTTTTAGAAGGCACCAGTTAGTTTTTAGTTAGAACTAACAAACTAATTATTCTTTCAAGTCATTACAACTTAACTTCTTCCATTAATAACTTCATTATTAATATTTACTTTTATTAATAACTTCATTTATTAATAACTTCCTTATAATTCATACTTTAGATACTTCCATCTTTTATTAAAGATTAGATCTTTAATTCATTAGTACTTCCTTTATTAAACAATTTTAATAAACATTATATCAAATAAATACGATAATAAATCTCTTTAATTATTTTTATTTAATATTTATTAACATTTTATTTAATGGTCACTTCCTAATAATACAATTATATTTTTATAATTATAATATTAACTTCCTTTGAGCTAAAAGTTAAACAACTAAAAAGCTGAAACTAAAAGCTGAACTAAAAGCTATGGGAACCAAGTCAAATAAGCTTCCTTTTTATATTTGTTTAGACTACTGTGCCATTACTGTGCACTAATACTATTGGATAATATATTTACTATATGACTTACTAAATATATACTATAGGTTATACTAATAATTAATGTTAATTAATACTATGTAATAATAATTAATACTAAGTAATACTAATTAATGATAATTAATAATAATTATATAATATTTGTGTAACTATGTCACGTGAACATGTGACTTGTGTTACTTATATTTTGTGTAACTAAACTATTTATCTTCCTATTTACATGTTAATAAATGTTATTAATTATTATTAATCGTTATTAATAAAATTACTATTTTGATATTTATATTTCCATTTGTTAAATGATTATTTCTAATAAAATACAGGATTAAATAATATAATGATTATATGTTCTGGTATATTTTTGTTATGGTAATTCTATCCGGTAACAACGCAAGCAGGAATGAAAGTGTTGAAAAAATACGTACCTTTAAAAATTCGTGGGAAGGTGAAAACAAAGTTTGCTGAAAACTGCCTATTTATATGTTTCTCTCGACCCGAAATTATTGAAATGATCTAGTGAATCTCCGACCCTAGTAATGACGAAATTGACTGTTACCAAATTATAGGTAAACCTGTTATAACTCAGCCTTTATAGAAGGTGTTGTCATATTCCAAGGTGTGTGAATATGTAGAGAATTGAGTCATAGGCGCATGAATGAAATCCTTTTTGGTTCGAGATCGCTTCTGCAAGACGAAAATTGGTTAACACAACATTGATCTCAGAATTGTAGAGATTGTAAAACTCCATAACTAGTATTTTCTGATAACGGAGCACATTGGGCTTTTATTTTTTTAGTGTATGCTGTATGCGGTGAGGTGCGTATCCCGAATGAATAACAATAAATGCTTTGGTAGTAGGCAGGTGATGATCAAACTGACATGACGATTCGTCAAATATATCTCAAGAATCGCTTTGCTGAAATGATATGAGATGGCTTCAATATACACAGATTTTCACAAACAAACAACTTGATGATTATAAATATACTTATCTTATGCAACAAAGAACACTAAGATCAAGATAACATACTCAACTAAAGTGGCACTACAGTGACCGGCATGCCAAAACCCATAAAACAACTACCAAGAAGCGTTTTTGTCACTGAGCATTCAGATAGTGCACGCACACCTCTGCCATTTAAACTTGCATCAACAAGGAAATGTCACCTCCAATCGAAGGGACAAGGCGATGTCTTAACAAGGTGAATAGGTTGTCTTGTGAAAGACGCACAAAAATCCGGCATATGTCACAGCATACCCATGGACTTGCTTGAATTCTTGGCATTACGGTGCACCAACGCTGATACACCGCTCTTCCACATGGTTAAAAAAAAGTTACTCTACGAGGTTAAACATTTAGTTAATCATATTACATTAACAACAATGACAATGTTTGCATTATTTTAATACCTTAATTTGTTCTATTCATTCAGTTTATTGCATTATTTTTTCCATGGTCCTATTCTCTGGCTTTTTGTGATATCATATATGATTTACTTTGCTGTTAGATGTTCTCATCTTTCCGAAAAAAATTACAATACGAAAGTTTTTACATAAGAAATAGTTTTTTTTATTTTAGGGAAAAACTTAATACTGGTTTTATAGAATTGAATTGAATGCCCACGTGATTTCGTTACAACACTGGTCTGTACGTCATACGCGAATTCTGAGATTTATTCCTATTATTTATTATTACTGTATTTGATAATTCACATTCCAATCTTGACAACAGATACAATGACTCGTACCGCTCTCAAAAACGCAATCATCAAATCCTTCGATGATTACATCAAGGACTGCAAGAATTGGGGGCTCGAGCATACCCTACAATATCTTGAAAAATCTCTCATCAATTTTGATGAAAAAGACTATCCATTCATCAAACAAGAAGTGATAAACAAGGCGATAGACGTATTTAAATAACCCGTACACCACGAAAATTGTCACAAACAAGGCGAAATCGATAATTAAGAAGCTTAGAGTAGGTCGAGTTAACGGCGATTTGTTTTACTATCGCATGCATGTTAATAATTTTTCTCTTTCTCAGAATTCGTCTAAAATATCCACGGAAGCCGTCGAAATCTTTCAACGGCAAAAAAACAAAATTGAACAGGTATAACATGAAACTCATCGCTATTTAGTATACGAAACTTTTTATTGAGTTCATTGCAAAAAAATGTCTTCTCGTAAATTTGTAAAATTTTCTTCACCAACACCACCATTTTTTGGTTAATAATAGAATCGGGTTTATTATCGTATGGATAAGAACGTTCGGAAGATAGAGACCTCAATTTCATCAGTACATGTTGGGGAAGTGAAAAGACGTGCTGAAATATCTAACCAAGCCAACAAGCGAAATCGCGTTTATTTGAATCGAATTTTCAGAATGCACCCTGATTATCTTGGATCGAATTTTAAGTACATGATCAAATTCATAGTAGCAATAAATACTCACTTTGCTTAAATTTACAAAGTTCTTGAGATCTATTCAAAATTATTAGACGATACACAGATGATGTGAAAAATGGTTATTAATAACTATCTTCGTAAAGGAGAATTCATTGTATTTGATTTAAATAAACCTGAGGATAATGAACTTGCAATAAGGTTGAAGTTTGATACTCCATTAGATTTACAGACTGAGGGCAAAAACGTAAGACAAAAGAATAAGATTTATTTTTGCATTCTCATTGTGAATATAAATCAGAATTATTTTTTCAACTGTAATTTTATTATATTAATATAGATCTTAGACTGATCAGCACTTAACTTATAAATATATATAATACCATCATATGAGAAATGGAAAATAATACTTCATGAAATTTTTTAATTAATTCTTATTGTAATAAATCGTACAGAAATATAAAGTACCTCAAATGAATTTAAACCAACCCCACTATGCCATTATTATTGATTCTCCTACTTCAAAAGAAATTGACGAATTTTGGTTAATGCAGTCAACACCACTTTCCTTCCACCTGGATCTGCGAGATCAAGACCACTTTTCCTATAATTTTCTCCTGGCCATCTTTTGATTTCAATCGAATTATTTATTGGTAAACCTTTAACAAGCTCTTTCCAATATTTTGCGGGAATCCCAACTTTGTAAAATGTAATATAGGTAGTGATTTATACATGTCGTCAAAACTATTGACTTGAGTCAGATGCAATTAAAATTAAGAAAAATTGAAGTTGAGTCAAGGCAAATTTTGGATTTTTACTAGTAATTGACGCAATTAGTTGAGTCAGATGCAATTAAAAATTGAAATTTTAAGAGTTGAGTCAAGGCCAAATTAGTTTTGACGACATGTATAGCAGTGATAAAGAGAATAGCAAATAAGACCTGATCAGAAATCTCACTAGCCTCACGTATATTTTCATTTCCGCAAGCAAGTATTTCGCTAGCAATTTGCATTTCTCCAAAATCGTTTGTAGGATCAACGTTTCGTAAGGTTTTATCCTGTCAAAAAGATATTTTAAGTAGTCAAAAATATTGACTTGCCAAAAAATCCAAAAAAAAGTCTGCAGTAATTATAGATCTTTTTCCTTTGTTAACCACAAATTCGGGAGCTGTTGAAAAATAAGGTCTATTTAAGATATATAGTTTGTTTGGTGGATGATTTCTGGATTTTGTAGAAGGAAAATTCAGAAAGTCATTTAAATAAGATGTGGATCTTTTAAATTACTCACGACATATTTAAGGCCCGGAAATACGAAGTAAATTATCGACAAACTCGCCAGTCTTAGATTCAGGTGTTCCTGGTAGGTTTCTTGTAATGTTGTGCAGTTTGAAAAAGAAGGTTCGAACTTTTCTATCCTGAAAATCACTTATTTCTTGAACTTCGAATTCTGTTTTATCAAGCATATCTCTGTCTACTTTGGAACAAACATACTGTCCTGGGAATTCCTCGAATTTCTAATTAGGAATAACTTGGTTTTCGGATGCTAGTTGAAATTCCACTCTCAGTGCTCCTGCATCATCTTTCGTAAATTTAGATGCTTTAGTAGTGATGTTGCCTCTAACTTTACTTCGCGAGCCCTTGAGAGTTGTTGTTTAAAAAATTTGACGAATACAGACATGAAAAAAAATCGATTATTGAATCAATTTGGATTTCTGAAAGGCTAATGAATCAATCACGTGCAAAATGTAATTTTTTATAGTAAATTGCATTTTATCTTCTTCCACCGTGTAATGATGATAAAACATGCAAGCGGAAAATTCGTTTATTATTGTACTATCTGAACAACATACAAGCGGAAAATTCGGTTATTATTGTTCGAAAGGCAAAATGGAAAAAAAAAAATACCTAATGGGTTATATATATATGAGAAATTGGGTTGCACGAAAAAACATGTGAATTCAGGTTTTGATTGTGCACATCTTCAAGCATCATCCACTACCTCGGAATCCGTATTATAAAGACAATCCGGTTTAATTGCACAGCATATAAATACAGTTTTTACCACCGTTTTTTTTTTTACTAACATCAGTGATCGACTCAATACTCAATCTAATCCCGTTCAAGCAATATCTACTAATATTACACACACAGACCCAATTTACTGGGTGTATCAGTTAAACAGTCAAACAGACCAATTAACTGGTAATTAAAAATTATTTTATTATTTTATTAAATTAATTTTTTTTTTTGAAGTTTCGTCATTTCTTTTATACTTTAAATATTTTACTAATACTATTTAGAAATATATATTAAATATATATACATATATTTTGAATATTGAATAGCTTGTGCAATCTATTTCCTTTCTTTTGATACCAAAGTTATCAAAAGTTATTAACATTCCATTTAAATTCATTTAAATTCATTTAAATTATGGAAAGTCAACAAACATTGATAAACCAACAAGCAACAATTCTATCTTCTCCGGTAGTTGCGAATTGTCAAAGTTCAAACACTGTCAACATTGTCAACACTATGAACACTGTTAACACTATCAACACTATCAATAATACATCTCAAATGTCACCACTTCGTTTAAAATCATCAACCACCAAGAATATCGAAACACTTACACACCATCCTTTACAGAATAATGAAGACGAAGAAATTGATGCCAGAAGTATTACCCCTTGGCCAAATCAACGATCACCTTCATTTTCTTCGATTTCTTCTTCGGCTTCATCTTTACAACAAAAATTTTCTTCATCAAATCCTGTATCATTGGGAGGATTAATTTTGGCCAAACTTCGTGAAATGAATAATGATGAAATTCAAGATATTGTTCAATTATTAACCTCAAAAAAGGTATGTAAAAAAAAAAAAAATTTAAAATAAAAATAAAAATAAAATAAAAATTAATTTCAAAGAATTCAGATTTAATAATTTATTATTTCCATTATTATCCATTATGATATATATATTATTATATATTATGATATATTATATTATGATATATTATNGGAAAGTCAACAAACATTGATAAACCAACAAGCAACAATTCTATCTTCTCCGGTAGTTGCGAATTGTCAAAGTTCAAACACTGTCAACATTGTCAACACTATGAACACTGTTAACACTATCAACACTATCAATAATACATCTCAAATGTCACCACTTCGTTTAAAATCATCAACCACCAAGAATATCGAAACACTTACACACCATCCTTTACAGAATAATGAAGACGAAGAAATTGATGCCAGAAGTATTACCCCTTGGCCAAATCAACGATCACCTTCATTTTCTTCGATTTCTTCTTCGGCTTCATCTTTACAACAAAAATTTTCTTCATCAAATCCTGTATCATTGGGAGGATTAATTTTGGCCAAACTTCGTGAAATGAATAATGATGAAATTCAAGATATTGTTCAATTATTAACCTCAAAAAAGGTATGTAAAAAAAAAAAAAATTTAAAATAAAAATAAAAATAAAATAAAAATTAATTTCAAAGAATTCAGATTTAATAATTTATTATTTCCATTATTATCCATTATGATATATATATTATTATATATTATGATATATTATATTATGATATATTATATTATGATATATTATTATATATTATGATATATTATGATATATTATTATCTATTAGGCTACGCTTTTACTTCCTACCTCACCGTTAATGCCATTTGAAAATGTTGATCGAACACTTCTTCAAGATCATGTAATAGTAACTCAAGCGAAAGATCATGAGATTAAAGCATTAACATTAAATGGATTAACAGGATTTATTCAACAGTAAATATTTCCAATTTCATATTTCACTTTCTTATATATATTCATTTATATATATTTATATATTTATACAGTATACATTTTAATATATGTATATATATTTTACTAATTTCAATAAATGTTTTATTAAATTTAGAGATATTTTCAAAGTAGTAGGATTATTGCCATCAGAAAAATTTAGTTCATTTTCTATCCTGGAAAATTCAAAGAATCGAAAGTTAGTACACATAAAATCAACTCCTTTATTATTTTATTATTTGAGAATATTCTTTTTTTTTTTTTTTAAATTTAATTTAATTTAATTTGATTTGATTTATTTTATAGATCCATATTTGAGACCTTTACAAAACCAATCGAATCATTACAATCATCATCATCATCATTATCGTACGAATATCCATCATTTAAAATTCTTAATAATAGTATTGACATACTTTTGGATGGAAAAGCTATTCAAGTTATGGCAATTGAATCACCGATAAGATCCAAAGAAATTATTGAACATCTTGAAACAAAGATACCTACGGAATTAAGATTGGAATTAACATTAAAACTTGAAGGAGTTAATGGAGGAGGAGGAGGAGGAGGAATAGGAGATAGTGGAAGAACAGATTTACCGGAATATATTATGGCAGAAATTCAAAGGTGGGTGCATAAATAATTAATTATAATAATAATAACAATAATAATAATCACAATAATGACAATAATAAAAATGATAATAAAAATAATAATTATAATTATAATTATTATTATTATATTATTATTATTATTATTATTATTTTTAGTTTTATAGCAAATTTCTTGAAACAACCACCTCAAAATGAAAATTTAACATATGAAGAAATTCAACGATTTTATGAAAATATTCGATATCAATTTGAAACTCAAATTGGATCAACCGAGGAATTGATTGATGAAAATGAAAAAGAAATAGATGAATTTATGAATCTTGTGGAGAAATTCGTGTGTACAGCATTATATGATCAGTAAGCCACAATTTAAATTAATTAATTAATTAATTTTTACAAACCTTCTTCAATATATATTTTATTAATTTTTATATATCATATATATTTATGTATATATATATATAAAGAATATTTTGTCCCCAATGGTCAGATGATATTAAACAAGATGAAAATTTAGAATCACAAATAGCGGCATTGAATATTTTGGGATTAAATCTTTCACATTTGGGAGTTAAAATTACAAATCATCAAGAATATATAGATTTTACCGTAAAATTGGCTGGTACAGAATTACAAAATCTAGATGAAAAGAAATCACCTTACGAAAAACTTGATAATATTATTCAATGTCACAGAGTAATTGTTGGTAAATATCTATTTTGAATTTTCGTAATTAATTTATTAAAATATCAAATTTATTCTATTTTAATAATAATAATAATAATAATAATTTTTTTTTTATAAAGATGCACTTGAGAATAGATTAATGAATGGTAGATCAAATGCCGACACAGAAAATTCTTCAACAACATCTACAGCTACAACTTCACCTATATCTTCAACCACATCTACATCTTCTACTTCTATTCCTTCTACTAATACAATTACAAATACTACACAATTAATAACTAATTCACCACCTAATAATATTCCTATTTCATCACCTAATATTCCTAATTCACCACCTAATTCGTTACCTAATTCACCACCCATTTCACCTACTTCACCTACTTCACCTACTCCTTCTTTATCAGAAGATAAACATAGTGGTGGTGATCCTAATGCAGATGCTATTTTGCCTCTTTTAATATATATAGTAGTTAAATCTAATCCTAAAAAATTGGTATCAAATTTAAGGTAATTAATTTAATTTAATTTAATTTAATTATTGTCATTTATTACTATTATCGTAGTTATTTATTACCATTATTATTGTAGTTATTTATTTTATTTTGTTATTATTTTGTTATTATTTTGTTATTATTTTGTTATTATTTGTTATTATAGATTCATGCAACGATTTCGAATACGAAACTTTTTGCGTGGAGAATCATCATATTGTCATACCAACATTGTACGAGAAATATATTTAATTTTTATTTTTTTTTTATATATAATTATTTGTTTTATTCAGTCATCAGATATTTATTATTTTTTTTTATAATATTTATAATATTTTATTTTATTCATTATTTCATTTATTTTATTTTATTAGTTGGCCGTAGCCACATTCTTAGAGAATGTGGATTACAAAGGATTAGGATTATCTTCAGATAAAGTATTTAGGTGCGTAATTACATAACACATCACAACAAAAAACATAATAAATCTATTTATTCTTTTTTAATCTATCTATTTCATATATAATAATATAGGGAACCAATGACAAGTGATAATAATAATATTAATAATAATATTTTAAATAATTTAAATAATTTAAATAATTTAAATAATTTAAATAATAATAATAATAATAATAGTAATAATACAGCAGAACAACATAAAGTTAGTCGTAATGTTGGACAAGAACTTGCTGATAGTAGTTTAAAAGTTATTACAGGAGTTATGGATTCTTCATATAAAATTATTGGTCGAGTATTTGGATATAATGAAAATAATAATAATAATAATAATAATAATAATCCAACAAATTCCATTATCAATAATCTTCATTATTCCACTTTGGATAATGATATTATTAATGATAACTTATCATCAAATTTATCAACAACAAATAATAATAATGATAATAATAATAATAACAATAATGACAACAATAATAATAATAATAATAATAATGAAAATAATAATAATAATAATAATAATAATAATTCAAATAATAATAATAATAATAATAATAATAATCCAACAAATTCCATTATCAATAATCTTCATTATTCCACTTTGGATAATGATATTATTAATGATAACTTATCATCAAATTTATCAACAACAAATAATAATAATAATAATAATAATAATAATAATAATAATAATAATAACAACAACAACAACAATAATAATAATAATAAGGATTATCATTTGAAAAAGACCAGAGTTAATGATATTGTGGTAAATTCTGAAAAATCCACTGAAATAATAGTAAGAGAATTAGCCGAATTTAATACTAAAAATAATAATAATTATAATAATGATGAAGAAGAAAAGAAAATTAATGGGAATATTATAAATAAAGTTATGAAGATTAATGAATCGAAATCGCTGTAAGTTTATTTTCCATATTCATTCATTATTCAATCTCCTCCATTATTCATTTTCATTATTCATTCATGTTATTCCCCCCCTTTTTTTTCTTTTTTTTTTAGAACCGAGCGATTATTACCTTTCAATGTATTGCCGCATCGATTCATTAATAATTCTGAAACTGTAATGTTTTGTTCTATTTATTTTATTTTATTTTTATATTATAATTTTATATAATATTTATCTATCTAGATCTAATTAATTTTTGCTAATTTTTTTTTTTTAAATAATCCTACATATACACATATATATATACATATCCATTTATATTTTTAAAAGTCAAATAAAGTGATAAATAATGAAAAGACGATTCGTGAAAAGACGGCACCTCCGATTCAACGATTTTTGGATTGTCCAAATGAAGAATTTCGTGTATCCGATGTACCTGGTAAGCTTGATTCTAAAATTATATTACAAATTATATTAAAGATTATATATATATATATATGTATATATATTAATTATTTTAATGATATAGAACTCTTGTCGGATTATAAACGGTTATCATCTGTCATGCGGGAACTTGGTCTGTTTTCATAAAAAATTATGAATATTTTCCAAATATATTGATATATATGCACATACATATTTTTTTTTTGAATTTTTTTTTGAATATTTTTTTTTGAATATTTTTGAATATTGTAAATATGAGGGGGTGAATTAAATTTTTTTTTTTTTTATACTTATTTATTATTTTTGTATAAATACATATACAACATACATTAGTGAAATTTTTGAAAGTTGTAGTTTATTTATTTATTATTAATTTATCAATAATAGAAATTTATAAATAAAATTTCACATATATATATATATATTTTGACTAGAATTATGTCCAGAATTATCTTAATTTCTTAATGCGGGTCAAAATGATAAAAAATGTCAGAAACGTATAAAAGTCCCATCGTTAAACGATAATCGATAATTTTTTCGATAATTTCAATAATTTTAAAAAAATAAAGAAATAAAAAAAAAATGGCATATCAAAGACCTTTTCATTTAATTTATTTGGTTTCCAATTATTTAACAACTCGCTCTATTCCCTCTTCCATTTCCTCTTCTATTTCCTCTTCTATTTCTGGTCGAAAAAATATTATTAATTCTCCATTTTCAATAATGAAAAGAACATATACCAATAATCCTCAAATGATAACACCTCCTGAAACAGTAAAACTTGAATATTCACTATATGAACCTCCTCGACCGAGGGACAGACCCGATTCTCCACCTATTATCATTTTACATGGGTTATTTGGTTCTAAACAAAATTGGAAAATTTTATCAAAGGCTTTTTCACACCGTTTAAATACACGTGTATTTGCCTTGGTAACTTGGTATACTTAATTAATAAAAAATATATGCGTTTGATATATATATATTCTCAGATTATATTATTATATTTCATATATTTATTTCTTTTTTATATAATTGTTATAATTTTTTTGAGTTCTAGGATTTAAGAAATCATGGAGGTAGTCCACATTCCGAAATACATAATTATGAAGTAATGGCGGATGATGTTAATGAATTCATACATGATCATTGGCTTAAAGAAGTCGTTATACTTGGACATTCAATGTGTGTTAAATAATTCATATCAAATTTCTTATTAATATATTTACATTTATTTACATTCATTTTATTAATATTCCTCGGTTATTTTGTTAGGGGAGGAAAGGTTGGTATGGTACTAGCATTAAGGAATGAAAAACGAATCGGTCAACTTGTGGTTGTTGATACCGCTCCGATTTACGCTCGTTTAAATGAAAATTTTAAAGACTATATAGAGGTTATGAAAGAAATTGAACATTTGGGTGTGACGACACGTAGGCAAGCGGATCAAGTTATGAGAGATTATATTTCCGTACGTTATTATTATCGTTATTATATTATTACTATTAGTATTATACTCAATCATAATAAATAATAATACATAACAACACAGGATCACGTTCTTCGTCAATTTTTACTCACAAATCTTAAACGAGAAGTATCGGAACAAAAATACAGTTTTCAAATTCCATTAGATATTCTTAAAGATTCTTTAGAAACATTAAGTGGATTTCCTTTCTATGCGGCTCATCGAGCTTTTCATAAAAAGACTTTATTTATTGTTGGTACAAAATCAAATTACGTGCCTCCCAAGGTTTACATTAATTATTTATTATTTATTATTTGTATATTGTCTTTTTTTTTTTTGATTTTTTTTTTTAATCTTTTTTTTATTTATTGTTGGTACAAAATCAAATTACGTGCCTCCCAAGGTTTACATTAATTATTTATTATTTATTATTTGTATATTGTCTTTTTTTTTTTGATTTTTTTTTTTAATCTTTTTTTTATTTATTGTTGGTACAAAATCAAATTACGTGCCTCCCAAGGTTTACATTAATTATTTATTATTTATTATTTGTATATTGTCTTTTTTTTTTTGATTTTTTTTTTTAATCTTTTTTTTATTTATTGTTGGTACAAAATCAAATTACGTGCCTCCCAAGGTTTACATTAATTATTTATTATTTATTATTTGTATATTGTCTTTTTTTTTTTTGATTTTTTTTTTTAATCTTTTTTTTATTTATGATAATTAGGTTCATCCTACTATAAGGACATATTTTCCTAATGCAGTAATCGCAGAATTGGATGCCGGTCATTGGGGTAATATTATTTATTTCAATTTTTAAAAAATATTTTTTGATTTTATTTTATTTATTTTTTTATTATATTTTTGTTAATATTTACAGTACATACCGAAAAAACTACAGAATTCACAGTAATTGTAGCAGATTTTCTAAAAAACTATAAAAATGATTAATTATTATTTATTTATTTTTTGCTTTCCCGGATTGTTTTTTTTAAATAAAATTAGAAAAGATTTATATTATTTAAATAAAAATATATTTATATATCTACTTTTGTTAATTATTTTAATTTAATTTAATTTTAATTTAATTTTAATTTTAATTTTAATTTAATTATATTTTATTTAATTTAATTTTTTATTACCTGTAAATTCGAAAAAAAAAATCAATAAATTCACACAGCCAACAGATCAGGATAATTTCGTAAGAAGGCTATCGCGCCAATGAATACACTAAGTGATATTACAATATCAAAGTTGCCCTGACGTTTATCTGCTGCAAAAATTTCGTCACGAAGGAATCGAGTAAAAAAATTTCCCCCAGTTCCTCCCGAACCACCAAGTTGTTGACCTCGGTTAGCGGGAGGTGAAGAATTAGAAAGGATCTGAGCATTGGCTGGAGTTCTCTTCATATTTGATTTATTATTATTGATTTATTAGTTATATTTGAATATTCGAATTGGTTATATTTATTAACTATATTTGATAGATTGATGATTATATTTGTTATATTGCAGAATTTACGAGAATTGTACTAAAAATGTAAGAGAATTGTGTGTATATTAAAATGTGGTGGCAAATTATCAAAAATTGAACAAATCAGCAATTGATAAGTTTTACGTATTACATGAAATAATCAAGCTACCATTTTTAGTGAATCGTGGACAAGATTAATTGGTTCATTTAAAATAAAATATTTTTTTTAAAAAATTGAAAATATATAAAATAAATTAATTTTTTGGATGCTTTGATCGTAATTTTTTAAATACTCACACTCTCACACTCACTTCTCAACCTCGGGCTTTTTTTTTTAATTGATTTCTCTGGCTAACTAATTTCAATGGGTTGTAAGTATTCTCGATTTTCTTATCTTCTTTTTGAAGTAAAATATGATCTTTTTTAACTTAAAATAATTAATATATCGAAAATTTTTTGTTTTTTAATAGTCCGATTTCTAAATCTCATCAGGCCTTTCATGGCCATACTTCCGGAGGTCGCGGCACCAGACCGAAAGGTATTTTATATTTATGAAAAAAAAAATAGAAAAGTTTTTTATACCTTACGATGGTTATTAAAATTTATTAAATTTTTTTTGGTTATTTAAAATATTCCAGGTCCCTTTTCGTCAAAAAGTGTTGTGGACAGCCGTCACACTATTCATTTTTTTGGTGTGCTCGCAAATTCCACTATATGGTATCATGTCCTCCGATTCCTCTGATCCTCTTTATTGGTTACGTGTGATTCTTGCTTCAAACAGAGGGACATTAATGGAACTCGGTATTACCCCCATTGTTACTTCGGGTATGATCATGCAACTTCTCGCCGGTGCCAACCTCATCGAAGTCGACTTTAGCTTAAAGGAAGATAGAGCTTTATTTAGTGGAGCTCAAAAACTTTTTGCAATGGTTTTCGCTTTTGGTCAAGCCACCGTTTCCGTAATGACTGGATTATACGGCGATCCCTCGGAAATTGGAGCTGGTGTTTGTTTATTACTTATTATCCAACTTGTGGTTGCTGGTCTCATCTCTATGCTTTTGGACGAACTTTTACAAAAAGGATATGGTTTAGGATCGGGAATTTCTCTTTTCATTGCCACCAATATTTGTGAATCCATTATTTGGAAAGCGTTTAGTCCAACCACTGTTAATACCGGTAGAGGTCCCGAATTTGAAGGAGCCATTGTTGCATTATTTTATTTGGTTTTCACTCGTAATGATAAAACTCGAGCCCTTAAGGAAGCATTTTATCGAACCAATTTACCAAATGTCATGAATCTATTGGCCACCGTACTTGTTTTTGCCATCGTCATATATCTCCAAGGTTTTCGAGTGGAAATTCCCGTCAAATCTAATAAATATCGTGGTCAACGTGGAACATATCCCATTAAACTTTTCTATACATCCAACATGCCAATTATGCTTCAATCCGCTCTTACAACAAACGTTTTCTTAATCTCACAAATGTTGTATACTCGATTTCCCGATAATCTTCTCGTTCGTCTCCTTGGTGTTTGGAGTGTACGTATTAAATTAAATTAAATTTTAAATTTCTATAAATTATATAAATTATATAAATTTTAAATTCTAATTTCTAATTATATATCATTATTCTATTCACCTAATCATCATCACCACCAAATAATAATAGCCATATGAGGGTTCATCACAATTATTTGCCTCGGGAGGTTTAGCTTACTTTATGTCACCACCGCACAGCATTACCGATGCTTTATTAGATCCAATTCACACCTTTATTTACATTGTATTCATGTTAACCGCTTGTGCACTTTTCTCAAAAACTTGGATTGAGGTATCCGGATCTTCGCCACGTGAAGTCGCCAAACAACTTAAAGAACAAGATATGGTTATGGCAGGACATCGAGAAAATTCAACATACAAAGAATTGAAACGTGTTATTCCAGTTGCTGCTGCTTTTGGTGGTGCTTGCATTGGCGCGTTATCGGTTCTTGCGGATTTACTTGGTTAGTATTTGTAATATATATATTTATATACTCTTTCTTTGTGATGATTTGCGTGACTTATTTTTTTTTCTTTTCTTTTCTTTTCTTTTCATTTAATAGGGGCTTTGGGATCTGGTACTGGTATACTGTTAGCTGTTACAATTATATACTCATACTTTGAAATGTTTGTTAAGGTACGAATTTATTTTATTTTTTTTTATTCTATTTTTTATCCTTTTTAATTATTAATTATTATTATTATTATTATGGACAAATATATTAAATGTTAACTTATTTCTTTTTTTATTTTACTAACAGGAACAAGCAGCTGAAGGTGGTATTGATGCATTATTATTCTAAGAAAAGAGCTCAGGTTGAGTTCCAATGAAAAAAAAAATATATCTATCTATCTTTTTTTTTTTGTTGTTTTTGAACCATATATAAAGATAAAATGTAATTCCTTTTCATTTAATTTTTTTACTTTTCTTTGTAAATTTTTGGAATAATACTTTTTAAGTAAGCATTATTATTAAGTGTCAAAAATTATATATCATTTTGCCTATTAATTAATTGAAAAAAAAACGAACATTATTTCTCATTAAAATTTAAACAACCTAGACTTTTTAATATTTGATTATTATTATATTTGGTTTATAATTTAACAGTTAATAATCTATCTGTTGGCATAAAACTAAAAAAAGGACATTAGAATTTTTTTATATATATATATAAAAAAGAAATATTACAATACATAATACTTTAAAAAATACCTAATCAAATAATATATTCTTGATGATTTATATTTTTAATTTAAATATACCTCTCTTTAAACATAATAAATAAAAATGTTGAATAAATAATTTTTTTTTTTTTATTTATATAAATTATTAACGTGATCAGCATCAGCCAATCAAAATTTAACCATATGACTAAAATACTTTGAACGAAAAAAGTTCGTCCACCATACACCTATAATCATAAGTTCAAGCATGAACAGCACATGTTAAATGCTATCCCACCAAAACATAAAATACAACCGAAAGAAAAACTCCTGGATGGATTTTACTTGCGATGTCAGCCCGGAACAAAAAATATTAATAAAATATATAATAATGTACACAGAGGGAAATCCCTGGGTAGGAAAATTACGTAATTTTCCCGATCTATCATAATTTTTATAATTTCGGATGTAAATATTTAAAGTGGGGCACCCCACCGCGCTTAATTGAAATATCAAAATATCAAAATATCAAAATATCGGTACATAGAATAAGATATAGAAATAAACAATTAATAATTCTAACAATAATTATAATATCAGTAACTATTCTTAACTAATCCTAAAAAATAATCAAAATAAAAAAACTATTCTATTAACTACTAATTAATAATTTCAAAAAAATAAACTAAAACTATTAAAACTATCTAAATTACATCTCCAAAAAACCAGTCTAAACTATCCAGATCACATCTCCAAAAGATCAGTCTTCATCTTCTCTTGATTATTGTATTGTTGGTATTATTATCATCATCATCCACATAGTAGCAGTTTTGGGGATTAAGAGTTCCTATTACTATTGATAAAGTATATTAAGATAATTATTATTAAAAAAATCAGAATCTACATAATTTATACAATTTATACTAACCTGCTATTCACAAGGATCCAAATATAAATTCATGGACTTCAGATTTTGTAACAATAGGGTGGTTCTTGTGAATATAAGCCCACACTTCAGATTTGGAGATAACTTCAAAGTTTGAAGTGGTTTGGATGGCAAGAGTGGTGTTGGATCAGAGTCGAACCTCAGAAAAAGAAATATCTTCAGATTTCCAAAAGTGTTAAGTGAGTATCTAATAATTAAGAAAAAAATAATTAGTAAATAATTTATAATTTTTTATACTTACTGTACTCAGGATTGAGTATTCCAGAAATGAGATTTTTTGCAACATGTGACACTTCAATATTACTAAGAAACTCAAAATCAATATTTAAAATTTGGCTATAAAATTATTAAAATAATTTTTTATAATATTTAATATTTAATATTATAAATAAATAAACAAATTTTATTTAATAAATTTTTAAATTCACTTATTTAATAATCATTGATTATTACTGGTTGAATAGAAAAAAATAGGATAGTTTCATTATGAATAGGATTCTGATTAATGGTTAAATTTGCTAAGATTTATCAAATATATATAGACAATCGATTTTTTCCGATTTATAAATAGAAATTTTCGATTTATGAATTTTCACAAATAGTATATCCGATTTATACATATTTGCACCATCAATAGAATTCTGATTTTTGTTTATTCGGCCAGTGTATGTATATTTACCAAATAGTTTTCTTCTAAAGAACATGATATACCTATTATTAAATAATAATAATATAATATTTATTAATATTTTTGTTAAATTATTTAATAATAAAAATAAATTATATGAAATTTTTTCCTTACATAATAACACCAAGTGTCTATACATCAGCTTTAAATCTATATCAGGAAATTTTTTATAATGAAAGTTATTGTAATAATTTTGTTTTCAAAGATTATTAAAAGTTATTGAATTAATAACCTTCACAAATATTACATTTATTATGATAAAATGAAGGTTATTAAAGGTTATCAATATTAATAACCTCTGCAATATTACGTTTTATTAATAAAAATAAAAGTTTTTAGTATCAATAATCTTCATAAATATTACATTTATATTGAAGGTATTCAGATGCCACTGTGAGTGATGATGAAGAAACTCCTTTTAATTCCATTTTAGATATTTATGATAAACTAAACAATAAAATTATAGAAAATTTGCCAAATATTGAAAGTTCTATTGAATCAGATAATATTTCAGTTATGTGCCAATTTAATTTGAAGACTTTAAGCTTACTCAAATATTTATTGCATTTAAGTGCATTAGAGGTTTGTAAACAAATGAATCATCTTGAAATAGTTGATGAAAAGATAAATTTATTTCTTAAAGATAATGATTTCACTAGTACTATAACAGCCACTGAATCATCTTCAACTTCTAAAACATTCAAACTCTCATATTATTCCATTGACAAATAAATTTTTGATGTTGAATCTTGAAAATGCCAAATAATTATTGATAATAAAACAATTGCTACACGTGATTGAAATATTTCCAATGTTTTTAATATTAAATTATCTTATTTTGATTTTTTTTATTATTTTAAGAATAATCACTTAATAAATATTTGTAATCGATTATGATTGATCACTACATTGCAAAGTACAAGAGCAACAGCTCGAAAAATATTTTTTTTAGTGGTGAATAAATTATAACGCCTACCTAAAACCTATTACATTTGTCTGACTAATAATATACTGAATCGCATGATTTGAAAAAATGTTTTCCTCTAAAACCACTCGAGTCTTTTGTAAGGACATTTTTCCATCTCACTTTGTTACCCGTCGAGTACTACTCCAATCTCCAAATTTTACATTGAGAAATTCCAGACCCAACTTATTTCAATCAGAGTCTTATGCGAATTATTCACCTTCCCATCACACATCTCCCAAAGAGTTTACTTCATCCTCCAAATTGAGTAAAATTGCAAAATACTCTATAAAACGGCTTCCGGTATGGGATTATTACTATTTGTTATTCATTATTCGGTGTTACCGGATAGAATTACCATAACAGAAATATATCAAATCATATAACCATTATATTATTTAACCTTGTATTTTATTAGAAATAATTATTTAACAAATGGAATATAAATATCAAGATAGTAATTTTATTAATAATGATTAGTAATAATTAATAACATTTATTAACATGAAAATAGGAAGTCAGAAAGTTTAGTTACACAAAATGTAAGTAACACAAGTCACATGTTCACGTGACATAGTTATACAAATATTATATAACTATTATTAATTATCATTAATTAGTATTACTTAGTATTAATTATCAGTACATAGTATTAATTAACATTAATAATTAGTATAACTTATAGTATATATTTAGTAAGTCATATAGTAAATATATTAACCAATAGTATTAATACACAGTAGTGGCACAGTAGTATAACAAGTATAAAAAGGAACTTATTAGACTTGGTTCCTTCAGCTTTTAACCTTAGAGTTTTAAGCTCAAGGAAGTTGGAAGTTAATATTATAATTATAAAAATATAATTGTATTATTAGGAAGTGACCATTAAATAAAATATTAATAAATATTAAATAAAAATAATTAAAGAGATTTATTATCGTATTTATTTGATATAATGTTTATTAAAATTGTTTAATAAAGGAAGTACTAAAGATTAAAGATGATATCTTTAATAAAAGACGGAAGTATCTAAAATATGAATTAAAAGGAAGTTATTTATAAAGGAAGTTCGTAATAAAGGAAGTTCTAAGATTAATAATAAAAGGATTTATTATTAATAAAGGAAGTTCCTAATAAATAAAGTTATTAATAAAAGTAATTATTAATAATGAAGTTATTAATGAAAGTAACAAAGTTGTAATGACTTGGAAGAATAATTAGTTTGTTAGTTCTAACTAAAAACTAACTGGTGCCTTCTAAAAGTAAAGAGATAACCAAACTAAAAGTCTTGTACCTAACGGGAAGGACTATAAACTCCTTAAAAGAACCGTAAGTGGGATGTAGGANTATAATTATAAAAATATAATTGTATTATTAGGAAGTGACCATTAAATAAAATATTAATAAATATTAAATAAAAATAATTAAAGAGATTTATTATCGTATTTATTTGATATAATGTTTATTAAAATTGTTTAATAAAGGAAGTACTAAAGATTAAAGATGATATCTTTAATAAAAGACGGAAGTATCTAAAATATGAATTAAAAGGAAGTTATTTATAAAGGAAGTTCGTAATAAAGGAAGTTCTAAGATTAATAATAAAAGGATTTATTATTAATAAAGGAAGTTCCTAATAAATAAAGTTATTAATAAAAGTAATTATTAATAATGAAGTTATTAATGAAAGTAACAAAGTTGTAATGACTTGGAAGAATAATTAGTTTGTTAGTTCTAACTAAAAACTAACTGGTGCCTTCTAAAAGTAAAGAGATAACCAAACTAAAAGTCTTGTACCTAACGGGAAGGACTATAAACTCCTTAAAAGAACCGTAAGTGGGATGTAGAAAAGTACACCCGCGACATCGGTCAAATTCTCAACAAATTTTCATTATTGTAGGCTGCCTTAATTTCAAACATAATTGTAGTTGGTATCCTTTTTATTATATCAGGAGATCTTTTATACGCTTGGTACCAAAACAAATGCAATGAGAATCTTCTTATCGAAACTATAGAAAAAGGCACTAGACCTATAATTAATGTTCCTACCAACAAGCTTGTTTCTCGTCCTGTAATTGTAGAACAACTTAAAAAAATTCTTCAACCTAATGAAGATATATCAAATTATTATGTAATCTGCGGTGAACATGGGACCGGAAAAACAACATTGGCAAAGATTGCGTCAAGAGAAGTTGGGCAAGGCGTCATATACATTAATATTCCTGTAAATCGAGATAATAAAAAATCTGATCCTCTCAAAGATTTTGGTATGGCATTTGGAAAAGCCCTTAACTTTACATTTGAGAAACATATTGCTTTTTCGAACCAATTTATGAAGAAAATATTAGGTGATGTTAATGGTAAGTTAATTAATATTGTCATTATTCTTGATAATAAATTTTTTAACCTTAATTTTTCTTAGAAAAATCAAATCAAGAGAAGTGGGAAAGAGCTTTTGATACTTTTAAACGTATCAGTGAAGTATACAAAGAAAAACATGGCAAACCTCCTGTTATTATTTATGATAATATTAGTCAATTGGTTCCTAAATATTCAGATATTATTGATTATCTTCAGGATGATGCCAAAGATAATGCTGATGATGGAAATTTTATTTCTGTATTTGTCTGCAATGAAGATTCAGTACCTAGAAGAATGGAATGTAAATATTTACAATTTTTTTTTGATATTCTTGAAAGAAATAGTATAAATTATAGATTGATATTTTTATTTTAGTGCGCAGTGCTTGGTCACGTGCAAAAAAACCAGTGATTGAAATTGGTGACCTTAGCGAAAAAGAATCAATGGAATATCTGATTGACAAGCGCAAGATCAAAAAAGAAGAAGCAAAAAAATTATATGAATTGGTTGGTGGACATATTGTAGAGTTGAAGGAAGTTACAAATGATTTTACATCTGGAAAATCCTTTGAAGGTAAGAGTTAGTTTTATTATCTTGTATCAAATTAATTTACACAACTCTGCTTAGAATTAATCACTTGACTTTTTTTTATAGTTATTAAAGATTCAAAATTAATTGAAATTGAGAAAAAATTTCAGTCTGCAAACCTTCTTCAAGATCAACCAAATCATGAAGCAGGAAAACATTTAATTAAGCTTTTGCTAGATTCTAAAGAGATTAATACTAAAATATTTAGAAAATATTTTAAGGATGATAAATACAATGAAGTTTTAGAAACTAATGTGTTTGCATATCATCCATCAAGAAATACTGTAACCTTTCAATCAAAATTAACAGAATGCTACATTCGTGAAAATGCTAATACATTTTTACATAAATAAAATTAATGTAAAAATAATAATACAGAATTTATTATTTTTTTAATACAACATCATCAGGAAATTTTTTATAATAAAAGTTATTGAAGGTTATTAGACTAATAACCTTTGCAAATATTATGTTTTTTATAATAAAATGAAGGTTATTAAAGATTGTTAATATCAATAACCTCTACAATATTACAAATTATTAATAAAAATAAAGGTTTTTGGTATCAATAACTTTTATAAATATTATGTTTATATTAGAAGTATTCAAAAGTTATCAAAGTAAAATACTTTGAAGACTTATATTTAAAAAAATTTACTGATAATATTATAATTAAATTATTTATATATGATTTTTTTTTTGTGTAAAATCAGCTTACATTAAATCAAATTCAGATAAACATTTTTGTTATTTTTTCAAATATTACTGGTCAAATGGAAAAAAATAGAATAGTTTTATAGAATTTTGATTAATGACTAAATTTGCTAAGATTTATTAAATATAGGTAATGATTTTTTTTGATTTATGAATAAGAATTTCCAATTTATAAATTTTTACAAATAGGATATCCGATTTATGCATATTTGTATCATCAATAGGATTCTGATTTTTGTTCATTTGACTAGTATATTCATTTAAGTTATATTCATTTTCACTTTCTTTAGAATATGTCATATTGTACACATATCAGACACCTATCAGGTATAGTATATCGGATATTCGATATGTGTACGATATGTGTATGATATGATATATCAGGTACAGTATTTGAAATTTAATATGCGGAATGTGTATTCGCACAAAATTTGAAAATTGCGTACATAAAAAAAAGCTTCTGCACAAATTTTTTATATAGAATTTTTAAATCGAAAAATTTTTGCACATATTTTAAAATTTGAATTTTAAACACTGATCAGGTACCTGATAGATATATAATATAGTATGTCAGATATCCAATAGGAACTATTGGTGACATATCAGAGACTTATCAGGTATCCAAAATTAAGCACCAGTTAGGTACCCAATAGGTGTATAATAGGTATTCAATTTTTAATATTTTGACCTGTGAATTATTTAATAATTCAATGTATAATTTTTTTTTAGCACCTGTAATACTATATAATATTTTATAATAAAAATTAATAATTTTAAAAAGAAATATTTCTTTAGATAAATATAATATTAAATATTACTTAATGGTAGGGTGTGTATAAGGATTATTAATTCGTTCAATTGGATCGATAAACAATCCAATTTTTATTTCTTAAAATTGCAAATTTAGATTCAATTTTTATATTTATAAGTTCTAAATTAGTTTCTGCAAATGTCATTTTTTTAACACAGCTATCTTCAATTATTTTTCTAAATCTAAAATAAAAATAATTAGCATATTTAAATTAAAAAAAATATATATATATATAATAAATATAAAACTTAGTTTCTTCACTTCATGAAATTTTTAAACCCTCATTAGAAGTTAAACAGAACACAGTAACTGTAAAGTTTGTTATATCATTGAATCTTTTTCTTCTAGTATTAGTATTCCTGAAAAAATATCTTCTTGTAACTTCACTTGGATTAAAAATTGGAGCAACATCACTATTTTCAGGTCTGATTGACCGGAAAATTGAATTTAATTGATCTTGGATATTGCTATTATTAATGGGATAATTATTACTAGTAGTAGTATTATTATTATTATTATTATTAAGCTTGTAATAAGACTCATTATAATTACATGCAGCACAAATATATTGATTATTTGAAGCATGAAAACGAAGGCATCTGTACTGACTATTGATGTTAGAAGACACGTAGACACACTTTCCTAACATTTTTTAAGATTAAATTTTTAATCAATTTTGATTTAATAATTAATAAAATTTCAACAAGGTTGTTTTANTAAAAATAATTAGCATATTTAAATTAAAAAAAATATATATATATATAATAAATATAAAACTTAGTTTCTTCACTTCATGAAATTTTTAAACCCTCATTAGAAGTTAAACAGAACACAGTAACTGTAAAGTTTGTTATATCATTGAATCTTTTTCTTCTAGTATTAGTATTCCTGAAAAAATATCTTCTTGTAACTTCACTTGGATTAAAAATTGGAGCAACATCACTATTTTCAGGTCTGATTGACCGGAAAATTGAATTTAATTGATCTTGGATATTGCTATTATTAATGGGATAATTATTACTAGTAGTAGTATTATTATTATTATTATTATTAAGCTTGTAATAAGACTCATTATAATTACATGCAGCACAAATATATTGATTATTTGAAGCATGAAAACGAAGGCATCTGTACTGACTATTGATGTTAGAAGACACGTAGACACACTTTCCTAACATTTTTTAAGATTAAATTTTTAATCAATTTTGATTTAATAATTAATAAAATTTCAACAAGGTTGTTTTAGACATATCAGGATAATTAATTTTATTTGTGATAAAATTTTTTATAACTGTAATAAAATCCTGATACATCTGAGTTATTTCTCACTTACAAGTGAGATTTAACTCTGATATTAATTGTGATAAAATTTTTATAAGTGTAATTTTATCTCCGATAATATGGCACGCCAAACAGGACAAAAGTCAGGATTAAAATTACATATGTATGTGAGAAATAACCCTGATGCATCGGTGATAAATTTGTGATAAATCACACTTAGTGTATTGGTGATAAAATTTTTTCTTAGTGTAATTTTATCACCGATGTATTTGGGTAAATTACAGATGTATCGGGATTTGACTCAAATATATCGTATGGCACAGTGATAAAATTACACTTAGAAAAAATTTTATCACCGATACACTAAATGTGATTTATCACCAATACATCAGTGACAGAATTTTTCTAAGTGTAATTTTATCACCGATGCATCAGGGTTATTTTTCACATATATGTGCGATTTTGACCCCGACTTTTGTCCTGTTTAGCACGCCATAATTAAAATCATTTAAAATGCAATCATTTATTACGAACTATATATTATCATCAGAAGTGTCGATTGTTAAAATAAAATTCTCTTAACACAATTATTATCTTGATGATTATCTCAAAGAATTTATTAATTCTTTTATTGTATATTGGTGATGGCATTTCACATCTTGACCATAATATAATTTTCTTCCGATTGGGTTTATAGGTTATACAATTCGCGAATATAAATTGAATCTTGAGAATAATAAATTTATGATTTTTTCATAATATTTCTCAATATGAATAAATATCTATCCATTTATTTTTTGAGTAAACCATGTAATTTTATATATATTAGTATAATCGAATCTGGGGTTTTTAATTTCTGCAAATGAAAAAAGTCACCTGGAAGCTTGTCTAAATTATAGTATTTATGTGGTTTCCCGACTGTTTCTTTAATTTTAGATACTTGTCGTATAGGTAAGATTATTATATCTTCTGTTTTGTTGGCCATTTCATTGATGACAGCTTCTAATTTTGAGAGAGCTTTCTTTCATTCGTAATTCTCATTAATCCAGCTGCAAAAAAGTTTGGGAAATTTGTAATATAAACATATTTTATCAATTGTTTCCTTTGGTTCTGCTCTGTTAACCGGAAGGTTGATTCCAGCTTTGGGATTTATTTCATCCACGTCATAAGGAAGTTTTGCCCTTGCATCGTCACTAGGACCACTACAAATCAAATAAGTCATGAGTAATGTGTCATCATCAATCTATAGCTAAGAATGGATCCCCAGTCATTCGTTAGCGTGTCCTATTCATTATAAAATCCTCCGGGGCAAGGATTACTGTAACTAGAAAACTGGAAAGAATGTTCACGACTAAAACTGTAGCCACGATGCATTTTCAATTCCCAGACATTTTACTCCCAGTGACAGGACAACTTCAGATACATGACGATCCAACATCCTCAGTGAAAACCACTCACCTTGAGTGTAATGTGTGCGATGTGTTATTGTCGATGCTTGGTTCCTCTACAGTTTTTATTAATTTTTTGTAGCAGGTTAATAAACAAAAAAGAAAAATATTACATGATATTCAACGTGTTAGTATTTATTATTTTAAAAAGGTCCTATGAAAATGCAAACAAAGGATAATGCGTGATAAATACAATTGTACTGGAGATTAATTTTTTTTTGAATATTGTAAAACATTGTTTCCAACGTTTCTACAATTTATTAAATTAACCTATTACCTACATTTGAATAATTCGAATAACGGGAAAAGTATTGATATTTATTCTTTTGTTAAAACATAAACGAGTGAAGTCAAATTTATCTATTAATATTTAAGAAATATACAGTCTGACCTCTCTATAGTCACCTACCTATACATGCCGCCCAAATTATTTATATAGTGCCAAAATCCCAAATATTATGATGCCGAAATCCGAAATCCCAAAATATTTTGGGTAACATGTATATAGTCACCTCCAATATAGTCACACCTCCCATATAGTCACCCCTTTTATAAAACCAACACCTATTAATGTTATGTAAAAAAAAACCTCTATAATTGTCACATCTCTATATAGTATCCCGAGGGTGTGACTATAGAGAGGTCAGACTGTATATTACAGGACAGGAGATAGTGTTTTTGTGAAGAATAATTTATGAATATCCAATTTTATTAAAAGGAAGCCAGTACGAATGATGATAATCATAAAGATAATTATAGGCAATTATTACTTTATTATTAATGTTAGTAAAGAAAATGGATATTGGAAAATATATTATTGGATAGTTGTTATATAAGTTCAGATTTTGTTCCTGACCTCGGGATCGGCGCACATATACGAATCCAAAAAAAATCCTGTTATTATGTCACATGTTATTGCATCTTAATCAACAATAATTTTTGTAGATCTAAAGAGAATTAAAAATGTTAAATTATATAACTAGACCTCGCATTATTAACATTAATGTTAACCCGATAATAACATTACTATCTTGTATACAAAGAAGATTTATAACTAAAGAATCTCGCGATCCCCAAAAAGATTCTAAAAAATCAAAAGAACCAGAAAAATTAAAGGGTAATGATAATAATGATATGATTTATTATTTTAATTTAATAATAATATAATAATTGATGATAATAATAATCTAATTTGTTTTAATGAATTGATGTTATTTTTTTTCTTAATTCACTTTTTTTTAGTCAAAAAATCAAAGAGAACCGAACCTTATTTATTAATAAACGAGGTAAAAGAAAATTATTTTGTAAATCTTTTAATTTTATATGTAAATTTATTTATATAAATAAAATAATATACATTAAGGTTCATTCAATAGATGAAAATACAATTGGAATAATTATGACAAATCGATCACTCTCAAGAACTACTCGATCTGCTTATTTTACGGTTGCGGTTCGACCTTGGAATATAACTGACAAATATTTTAGTAAGTGAAAAATAAATTATTATAATTATATTGTACAAGTTGCTTACTAGCAGTTGTCTAGAAATTATTGACAATTAATATTCTATCTATTCGATGTATTTATTATACATATAATATTTAGCCAAAAAAACCAAACAACCTATTACAACTTATCGTCTACAAACTGTGGTATCTAAAAAGAAAGTATGTAAACTAGCTGTAGTAAGGAATCGAATTAAAAGGCGTATTCGTGAAGCAGCAAGATATGCATTACCGGCTGTGGGAAGAGTTCGTAAGTGGCAAGAAAAAAAGTTTTTTTTTTTTTTTTTTGGAAATTTTCTAATTTTTTATTAATAATGATTAGGGCATGATTATCTCTTCTTTGCCAGCATCGAAGCATATTCTTGTCCATGGCAAGACCTTTTGGATGCAGTAAAAATAGCGATAGGAGATCCGAGGTGTTATAAAAAAGAGGCGATTGGACGCGGTGGAGGTGGTGGTGGCGGCGGTGGAGGTGATTCACGTGGTGGAAAATTTGACAGAAGTACGGATGATCAAAGGAGACCATCACGAAATGAAGACTNCAAGAACTACTCGATCTGCTTATTTTACGGTTGCGGTTCGACCTTGGAATATAACTGACAAATATTTTAGTAAGTGAAAAATAAATTATTATAATTATATTGTACAAGTTGCTTACTAGCAGTTGTCTAGAAATTATTGACAATTAATATTCTATCTATTCGATGTATTTATTATACATATAATATTTAGCCAAAAAAACCAAACAACCTATTACAACTTATCGTCTACAAACTGTGGTATCTAAAAAGAAAGTATGTAAACTAGCTGTAGTAAGGAATCGAATTAAAAGGCGTATTCGTGAAGCAGCAAGATATGCATTACCGGCTGTGGGAAGAGTTCGTAAGTGGCAAGAAAAAAAGTTTTTTTTTTTTTTTTTTGGAAATTTTCTAATTTTTTATTAATAATGATTAGGGCATGATTATCTCTTCTTTGCCAGCATCGAAGCATATTCTTGTCCATGGCAAGACCTTTTGGATGCAGTAAAAATAGCGATAGGAGATCCGAGGTGTTATAAAAAAGAGGCGATTGGACGCGGTGGAGGTGGTGGTGGCGGCGGTGGAGGTGATTCACGTGGTGGAAAATTTGACAGAAGTACGGATGATCAAAGGAGACCATCACGAAATGAAGACTATAAGGATCGTAAAGATTATAAAGACCATAAAGACCATAGGGAACGTAGAGACTATAAAGATCGAAAAGACCGTAATGACAAATAAGCAAATAAGTAAAGCGTAAAATCTTTGATATTTTTATTCATGCAAAGATTAATTATCAAACCTTATATAAAATTTTCAGGACCCAAAACTTTTCTTTATTTTACCACCCATTATTAACGAATATATTGAATGTATTTATTCAAGATTTTCTTGATTCTCTTTCACGGATTTCTTGTTCAAGTTTTCCTACTTCCAACATTTTATTTAATACCATGGTTTCGTATACATTAAACTAAAAAAATTAAAAAAGATATATATTTTAATAATAAAAAAAATAATAATATAATAATCATAATAATTATAAAAAATTTATATATTTATAAAAAAAAAAAACTTACATTGAAATTAGATTTTCTATAGATAGGAGGAAGATTCGAGGACGATGAATTATTGGCGGTGGAAGAAGAAAGTTTAGATTTTGCTATAGCAGCTTGTCTTAATCTTTCATCTCTTTCTCTTCTTCGGTTAAGTGTCTCTTCTCTTAAACGTTCAATCTGAAAATAATAAAAATTATTAAAATTACAATTTTACGATTAATAAACAATTTTTTTAAAAAAATACCTTTGCTTGTTTTGATTCTTCTGTAGAAACTGTTTTTTTTGCTTGTTTAGCAATCTTTTCTCCTTCCTCAAGTTCTATAATAACCCAAATATATAAAATGAAGAAATTAGACATTGAGATATTAAGATAACAAAATATTGAAATAATAAAAATTTATTAAACCTTCTTTCATAGCTTTTCTCTTTGTATCTAAAGCCTCATATCTTTTCTTAGCCGCAATACGTGCTTTATGTAAAGTATCATATTCTAATTTTTTTTTAGGATCAATCAAAGTTTGGTATGCCTTCGAAACCAAGAGAAATTTATTTGTGGCTAAATAATAATAATAATAGTAAAGACTGTATGTTAATATGATGTTAAACGTTCCTTTATATAAAATAAGATCCCATAGATCAAAAGGAGTTATAGAAACCTTCTAAAGTATTATCACGATTTTTATCAGGATGAAATCTTATGGCAGCACGACGATATGCTTTATCGATGACTTCTCTTGTGTCATTGTAAGTAACATCTAAGAGTTCGTAGTAATCTATTTCTTGATCTTCGGAACTCATTTTATTTTATTTTATTTTGTTAAAAGAATGAAATGGGTAGCATAGATTTTAGTTTCCATCACGTTGATATCGTTGATATCGTGACCGAGCAGATCGTATTTCGATAAACTTTAAATTTACATTTAACGTTAATTTTGATCTCTTTATTATTCCGATTCACCCCATAATATGCATAAAAAAAAAAGAGCGAATAATAACGCAAAACTAGAACCATAAAAAATGTGCCGAAAATTTATTATTAATATTACATATTCACAGTGGTATGATATTACAAATGACAAAAACATTTTACGATGATTTTACTTGGAAAATGAGAGAAATTATTCCTGAAATTGTCTGCACCATTGTAAGAAACCCTAAAAAGACCGAAAAAATAATGAAATAATAATCTACCGGTTTGTAAATTCGTCTATGATCCGCTTCCCTTTGAAACCGGTACCAAAATGAGTTGATTTTTCGTTCCAATCCAAAAAACTTATCAGCCAACACTGTGTAACCAAGATCTTTTGTAAGCGCATTATTTAATTCAAAAACTGCATTATCCAAATTATTAAACCCCTTCCAAACATCGTAATCAAGCATGATATCCTTAGATTCTTTGCTGTTTGCTAAGGATGTAAATGTTTTTAATATTTCCATTCCAACTGTCTCTATTCCATACAACTGAGCAACCCGATTATCCTTAAAATTCCTCATAAATACTTGGCGTTCATATCCGTAATGGCAAATCCAGATTTTGTGCCCCTTAAGCTCCAAGTGTTGATCGAAATATTGTTTTACTTCAAAATCCAGTAAAAAATTCTTCATTTTTTCCATGGATAAATCAATACTACGATTGACTGAAGGGAAAGGTCCTATGTTTTTTCGTTTATGCGATAACACATCGCGCCCACGCGGAAATAGAGAATAAACTATATCTTTGAAGCGCGCGTTCTCATTCTCTAGACTAATATTAAGCAGGCTACAGAAAACGTAATTAACATAATAAGAGGAAACATCTTCTAGTGGATAGTCCTTTGATTCTGGCTGCGAATTGTAGAACTTAATAAAAGTAGATGCTCCAGCTTCGTCAGGATCTTCAAGAACAAACCTTGTCATTATAATTAAATGAACAACGTGGAGATCGTACGTTTCCCCTTTCCGACCATCAATAAGACCGGCCAAGACAAAACAGGTTTGAGCAAGACAATGCATCATGCAAATGTCGGATTTGAAATCTGGATTACCAAAAAGTTCTCCAAATAGTCTTTCGGCAATATTCTCACTGATTGGTAAAAAATAATTCTTTTCATTATTTTTATTAGAAGTTACTGTAGTCTCGCCTTGAGAAAATAGCGTACCATTAACCTGCGTGCAAAGGAGATAAATTGAAATCGAAATTATTAACTTGTGTACAAAGGAAAAGAGTGCTAACATGGTGGTAAATCGGGTATACATACAGGTTGATCCTGTACAGGATCATTGAAAATGACTGAAATATGATCCTCCTCGGTAGAAGACATGAGAGTTTGATGAGGTTATAAAATTAGGAGAGAAAAGTGATTTATATCGGATTTAAAATACCCGGAGCAACATGTACAACCAATAATTTTTCTCCGTTTTCTCCGTTCGAACTCTGTTAACTCTTTTTCGTAACCATTTCGTGCAAATCAATTCGCGATAACCACTCAGGTATCCTTTATTTATTTTATTTAAAGTTACAATTGTTAAGATGTAACCACATTAGTTTAGTTTGTACGCAGCAGCACGTAATGTATATTCCGACCACATGATAAATCGTTGCAATCTTTATTCAACTATATAACAGGAATTTTGACTCAATAAAATTAACAAAAATTTGAATTTCAAAACTTTATTCTTAATATCTATCGATCTCAATAAATATCAATTATAAATACCAAATATCATATATGAATTTGTAACTAAGAATAAAAGCTGCAACTCTGATTAGACGCTACTAAAAACGACCGAAACATAAAAATATGATTCAAAAACAAACAATCTAGAAATAAATACCAATCATTGTTATATATTAAATTTTATTTTATTACTAATGAAGAAACTAAGTAATATTAATGCTATAAATCTAAAGAATCTATTATAAAAGTTTCAAATTTTTTCAATAAAAATTAAATAAATAATAATGTTGAAATTTCAACAAAATTTTTTAAAACTTTGATTTTACCTGCTAATTATTTGCTTAATTCTTAATTTTTACAGAAGAAATGCAATATTCCTAGCTAGTTTATTAATATCACTTTAGTAATAAATAAAGTTTTATATACAACAATGATTAATATCCATTTTCAGATTTTTTTTTGTTTTTGTTAACTTTCAGATAGAAAGTATCTTATTACATGACAATTGTTGCAATTTTAATTTATTAATATTAAAAAGTTTACATAATTAATCAATAAATATAGTATTAATAAAACTTAAAGTTAGAGACATGATATATCTGCTGAAAAATTATCAGATTTTATTCCTTGACAATTAAGCAAATAATTAATTAGGAAATTCATATTTTTAGAAATTTCGGTCGTTTTTAGTAGCGTCAAAGTAAAGTTCAAACTTTCATTAAAAAGTGTCAAATATAGTTTTAATTAAAATTGTAGCTTTTATTCTTAGCTAAAAATTCATATAAGATAGTTGGTATTTATAATTGATATTTATTGAGATTGATAGATATTAAGAATAAAGTTTTGAAATTCGAATTTTGGTTAATTTTATTTGAGTGTACAAGCATGGATTCAATTTTAAGATATGATATCATAGCCCTAATGTGGTCGCCGGTGGATGTACGCATCAAATTTTGAAAAGTTATTTGATAATGGCAAATAATGTATATATGAAAGTTTTTCATTAAATATGTGACAAGATGCTCTTATTACAATATTTTCAGGTTACGGAATTTTGGTTGCATAAGGTGTTAAATTTTTAGATAAATTTTGGACTATGAGAAGCCAAATTTGGTATTTATTTTACCATCAAATCAAAAAAGAGCAAAATTTGTGAAATTACATGGCTGACGAAACATTAACTATCTCCACAAAAAAGAATCAGATTTTAAATATTCTAATATACTTTATTTTAAATATAGTAAATAAAATACGTTTGAAATAAGAATGTAAAATAATAAATAACTAATAATATTATATGAAATTTATATATAAAAATGTAAAATATTCATTCTATTTTTTTTTTTTTTAAAAAAAATACAAAATAAAAGTGATTTGTTAGTAAAAATAATTAAAGAAAGGGTGTTAGAATTATAATAAATTATATTTAATACTCACCCCAACAATTATTCCCTTTATGGGATTTCTAAATTCTTCAGTAACTTTTAAAATAAAATAAAATACAATTAAATATCAATTAATTAATTAAATTTATTAATATTAAAATAAAAGTAGAATTGATATTTGAATTAAATTATAAATTAAATATATCATAAAAAAGCTTACTCTGGTCATTNTTGATAATGGCAAATAATGTATATATGAAAGTTTTTCATTAAATATGTGACAAGATGCTCTTATTACAATATTTTCAGGTTACGGAATTTTGGTTGCATAAGGTGTTAAATTTTTAGATAAATTTTGGACTATGAGAAGCCAAATTTGGTATTTATTTTACCATCAAATCAAAAAAGAGCAAAATTTGTGAAATTACATGGCTGACGAAACATTAACTATCTCCACAAAAAAGAATCAGATTTTAAATATTCTAATATACTTTATTTTAAATATAGTAAATAAAATACGTTTGAAATAAGAATGTAAAATAATAAATAACTAATAATATTATATGAAATTTATATATAAAAATGTAAAATATTCATTCTATTTTTTTTTTTTTTAAAAAAAATACAAAATAAAAGTGATTTGTTAGTAAAAATAATTAAAGAAAGGGTGTTAGAATTATAATAAATTATATTTAATACTCACCCCAACAATTATTCCCTTTATGGGATTTCTAAATTCTTCAGTAACTTTTAAAATAAAATAAAATACAATTAAATATCAATTAATTAATTAAATTTATTAATATTAAAATAAAAGTAGAATTGATATTTGAATTAAATTATAAATTAAATATATCATAAAAAAGCTTACTCTGGTCATTAACTCGTCTGCATTTTTATCTTCATTAAGATTCTTAGGCTTTGGAAGATTTTTGAAATTAAAACTTCTACTGGTGTAGATTGCTAATGGATGTATTTCATATGAAGTTGAACTATTGTTATCCACTGGATTTATTAAGTTTAATTTGTTACATTCTTCAATTTGTTTATAAATTTCGGATTCTTTAATCTCATTTTTTACATTATTTGTATAATTAAGAAAATCGACCCCCAATTCTTTGATAGTTGGTCTTCGTTCTGGTTTTGCATCCCAACATATTTTCATTATGTCTACTAGTAATTGAGGTATAGCAATATGAGATGGAATTTCTGGTCTATACCCATTACAAATCTTTAATGCGAGATCTCTATCATGGGGAATATTGTAAAAAGGAGGAATTCCTGTAAATATTTCAAACATGATCATTGCAAAACCATATATGTCTGATGCATTGGAGTAATTACCATCACCAGATAATATTTCGGGAGCTATATATGGAATTACTCCAAAAACCTTTTGTAAACTATCTTTAGAAATCCCATTTTTATCAGCTGGTTTGGATAAACCTAGATCAGTAATCAAGCATACTTCCTGATTATGCGAAAGAATATTTCCAATATGAAAATCTCGGTGAATTAAATTAATCTTATCATGCAAATGATCTAATCCACCCGAAATCCAAAATAAATTACTTAATTTGTCTAACCATGATAATTTAGAAAAATTGGATTTTAAAAATTTTCTAAGATTACCACCCTCCATAAAATACATCACAAACATATAATTCTTCGTCTCAGGATCTTGTGTAATACCAAAACATGGTACTGTTAGCACATGTTTAAACTTTGAATAATTTTTGAACTAAATAAATATTATAAATATTAAAAATGTACATAAACAACAACTTATAAGTTAAATTTATAAAAGGATATTATCGGAATATAAAATAAGTATAAATTACCTCATTTAAAAATTCAGTTGTTATATTTTGCGAACCGTTTAAAGATTTTAATGCAACTTGACATCCAATACTTTTTTCCCATAGTTTTTGCTGAACATTCCACTTTTCAATAAATCCCTCCTTCCAAATAGCCGAATATACTTTTCCAAAGCCTCCTTCATCAATATATTTTATGTCTTCAAATTGGGAATATGGAATCCATTCAACGAAGGAAAGATTTGTAGTACAATTTGATTGGAAATCTTGAATGATTTCATCAATATCTTTGTTTCCACTTGTCCAATTTCCAAAATTATGTTGAAAACGTTGAGAATTACATAGTAAGCACCAATTTTTTCCCGTGTTTTTATTTCCACATTCTTCACATATTCCAAAATCCTCTTTAGGTTCTTCGGTATCTAATTTATCAGAAATCGAAATTTCATTTATTTCATTCATTACTTCATTTAAATCATCTGTAATATCTTGCTCCATAATTTAATTTAAATATAAAAATAAATTAATTTGGAATACGTGAATGTTTTAAGTAGTAACGTAATAACGAGTGGTTAAAAATTTTTATAGTATTAGAGATTGTTTAATGTGGTCTATTTATTCTAATAAGATAATGGATTTTGTAATTTTCTATTTAATCATAAATCTCTTGCATTTTGAGAGATTTTCCAAAAGAATTAATAGGTGATTTTTGTGCGATCGTAAATACTGGTTTTTTGAATAAGCCAAATGAGTAACACAATATATATATATATATATATATATATACAGTATATGATATCCATATTCATATTAATTATATATTGTCAAATTCAATTACTTGTTTTGTGAAATTATTATCAGCATCGCTATTGTCATCGCTTTTATCATTGATTTTATCATCGCCTTTATATTCGGAAAAAACACCATAATCATCATCACCGGTAATCAGATGCTTCTTGTGCAATAGTAAATATTGGTATAATATATTAAATATATAAATATATTCATTATATTATAGTATATTTTAAGTATACTTTAAGTATAAAGAAAGAAATTAATAGAAAGAAACAATAGAAATAATAGAAATTGCCGGACCTTTTCTACTCGACTACAAATATCTTCAAAATCATCCTTTGTCTTACAATAAAATCCAAGTAACATGGATGGAAAAGTATATTTTTTTTTAAACAATTTCAAAGCTACTCAAATAATGTATAAATAAATAAATAAATATATATATATGCTGTAAGTTGATCAATTCTATGACGGGACGTGGATGATGTGGATCAAGATAGAATAATCCATCGGCTAAAAATATAAAATATAATGAATTGTTATTATATTTTATTATTCTCTCTAAATATATATGACAATGTTGTTGATGATGATGAGGAGGATGAGGATGATGAGAGTATAATGAAATTTGATAATAATGATATTGGTGATATCGATGGTATTGATAATGATGTTGTTGGTTGGTGAGGTGATAATGATTTTATCGATGGTGATGGTGATGATGTTGATGTTTCCTTTTTCCAATAATTATCAACAAGGAAATAATCAAAATATTAAGGAAGTTTATGAATCTTACCATTATCGGTACAATAGTTTATTACTTAATAAAGTATTATATTTATCCTATCGAATAAATAGTTATCAAATATAAACTTGATAGCATAGTTAAAAAATAACATGACTACATCTCGTTTGCCTAATATTCTTCCTAACTTGAGATGATACATATTTGATATAATTTTTACTCGCAGAATCCGCAAATTCATTCAAAGCCAAAATATTCAAAATATTATGCAAAGTATAATATAATGTAATTAATAATATAATTTAAATAATTGATTCACAATTTTTCTTTTTCTATAACGAATTCTATAAAAAATGTAAAGTATAAGAATATATATACAGATGAAACAAATTTACGTTCAATATTTTTATAAGTTTGCTCCATTATTGATTAAATATCCTTATAATGGTCAAAAGTGAATTGTTTTCATTTTCATAATTAATTTTTTCTCGATTTTATGATCTTTAAGATTTGATTAGTGTGAATTATAAATGATTTGTGAATAATTGGAATAATGAAATATTATAAGAATAAATTATTTTAAGCAATTTCGATATCTGCAAAAGACTTCGCTTCCTTAGTTTTTCACTTGCTTTTAGAAGGTTTATTTTTTACAATTACCTTATGTTGAGTTCTAAATCATTTTATCTCTTCTTTTAACTCTCCTATTTACCACTTTTAATCTATAATTCAACTTTAAAGAAAATTGAAGAATTAATTGAGTTGAAACGCGGTAGCAGATAATATTCATCCTTTTACAAGTTTTTTTTATATTTCTTTTACTGTAGAAATACAGTAAATCCCTCTTTATATGAGAACCTTAAAAATCTTGAACGTAATTGGAGGATCCATCATTGATTTATAATCCATATTTTTTGTTTGACACTTTCGTTGATATTTTTATTATTTTTCAAAACCTATTAAACCTATTGTAGTTAGGTTTTCTTTGAGTACATGGCTTTTCTCAAGTTCCAGAATACCAGTGAAATTGTTGTAGAGGTGAGATGATTCGATGGATGTGAAGTTGTATGATGAACACGAAGTTGTTATAGAAAATTCTCTATAAAAATCTACAGTCTTTACATAACAACTTCACGTTCATCAATCACCTCATGACATGTTATGAGGTGATTAGAGAATGGATGAGGTGATTGATAATGTGGAGTTGTTTATAGAGAATAGATGAGCTATTATGTAAAGACTGTGGGATGGAAGGAAAGTAGAGGGATGATATCAGAAAATTGAAAATAGTATTTAAAAAAAACAGCATTGGAGCAATTATGATATTTTTACCCACCCCTTACCCTTAAGACCTTTATGAACAAAAAAAGAAGATAGAGAAAATTTTTTTTATATTTTTATATTTTATAATTTTTTTTATATTTTTATATTTTTATATTTTTAATAAAAGAAAGAGAAATAAAAGAATGAAAAATGAAAATGAAAAATGAAAAAAATGAAAAATGAAAAATGAAAATGAAAAAAATTTAATGTTGACCAAAGTAAAATTCGTACTCTTTATTGTCCCACTCCTTCCTCAATTCCTTTTCCCTCCTGGTAAGGTATTTATTCCACTTTTTCACCCTACCCTATCAAGAATGTCTAAACAAAAGTGCAAATTAAACTCCCCAAAACTTTCGGGAAGTGGTCAAAGATCTTTGCCATAGGGATAATAACGCCATAATTTTGCTTTTATGGGTTTTATCCCTCCTAATGTACATGGTGATTCCACCCAAACCTTCTTCTGGATTTTCTGAAGACGATGGAAGCATTTTAAGATGATTCCACCCTGCCGTGATATTATCAATATCCTCAGAATCGAAGTTGGGTGGTGTTAAACAAGAAAGAGTACTCTTTGTGACTTTTTAAAAACACGAATAAAAAAAGATTTGATTTTGTTTAAAAGCTCCATTGTTGAAAAAAAGAAAAAAAAAAGAAAGTAATAAATGAAAAACAATAAAAGAAAAGAAAAAAGTAATAAAAGAAAAGTAAAAGTGAAAAAAAAATAGAGTAGAAGAAAAGGAGAAAGAATAAAAGAAAAGAAAGAGAGAAGAGAAAGAGAGAGAGAGAGGGGAGAGAGGAGAGAGAAGGATACAGAAAAATAAGCGTTAGAAAGAAAATTGGTGCAAGTATAGAGAGTATTATTAGATTATCGAGAGTAATTACGAAATTTTTTTTTTTGAGAATTCTGAATTTTTGAGGTGAATCTAAAGAAGGAGGGTTTATATAGTTTTAAAAGTAAGTTTAAAACCAAAACCAAAAAATGTGACACGCGACACGCGATAAAATCGAGTGAGTTATCAAAATTTCATTCTTACGTTAAATTATTTTCTTGATTAATTTACAAATATTAATAATCTTTCTGTAGTTTATTTCCATTTGCAAATTGATTAAATTTTTTTTTTTTTTTTACTTATCATCAACTAGTTATAAATAAAAAACAATGATTGTCCTGACCTCAACATACATCATGTTTGATTTAATCGCTGGATAATTAAATAATATCGATATGTATACCATATTTTTTGATGTAAANAGAGAGAGGGGAGAGAGGAGAGAGAAGGATACAGAAAAATAAGCGTTAGAAAGAAAATTGGTGCAAGTATAGAGAGTATTATTAGATTATCGAGAGTAATTACGAAATTTTTTTTTTTGAGAATTCTGAATTTTTGAGGTGAATCTAAAGAAGGAGGGTTTATATAGTTTTAAAAGTAAGTTTAAAACCAAAACCAAAAAATGTGACACGCGACACGCGATAAAATCGAGTGAGTTATCAAAATTTCATTCTTACGTTAAATTATTTTCTTGATTAATTTACAAATATTAATAATCTTTCTGTAGTTTATTTCCATTTGCAAATTGATTAAATTTTTTTTTTTTTTTTACTTATCATCAACTAGTTATAAATAAAAAACAATGATTGTCCTGACCTCAACATACATCATGTTTGATTTAATCGCTGGATAATTAAATAATATCGATATGTATACCATATTTTTTGATGTAAAATCTTTATAAATTCTGAATTACAATGAGATAATGATATCGTGGTTTGTGGTTGCATCGAAAGGTGAGGAAATTGAATAATAATTTGCAACTTCATAAAGATTCATTTTCTTCATTATTTTCATAACGTTTTCCTAATACCAATTAAATTACCTTTATTATTATTGTTATTGATATCATCGATAGGTGCCTGAAACATACATAAGGAATTAAGAATTCCATCTGTGATAGGTACCCTTGGGACAAGTCACAGATGATATTAATACAATGACACCTGAAACTTTGAAAAAAAATTAAATTAATAATTTTTATTAAATATATAATATTACGAGTGATGTCAGCTTATTTTCTGTAGCTCTTCATCCTTTTTTGTCAATTGGATCAATCTTTAAAACTTCCTGATAAATCTTGAACACCTTCTATATTCAGTTTAAATTTTTAAATAATTCATGTTCTAGAAAGTTCTCCATTTCCAAATAACATCCTTTATCCTTTTCGAGATGTCTTTTATATAATCTTCAATATAATCACTTGAATGTTTTTATCATTAATTACTTTTGAATGCTTTAAATGAATGAATATTACCTCGACTATAAAATATAATAAATAGTGAAAATGGTAAAGATACTACGTTGAAACTTTTTGTTTTATTTTTTTTGTGTAATTTATTTTGATCAAATATAAAATGTGAATAATGGACACCAAGGTTTTCTAATTGTCTACAACATTCACGTTCCTATTAATTGTCACAACTGTTTTAGCTTCCACACCATTGAATTTTCCATCAATTATATCAATAATCACACAAGTTTTATTTCACTATTTTATTTAAATCACCTATTTCTGGAGACAAACTTGATTGAATTTCTCAATTTCATTTAATTCTTCATCTAATACTATTTGTTCTGTGCCAAAAACTTTCTACTTTAAATTCAAATTTTTCGTTAGAATCAGGAATTTTATCAAGAAAAAAAAACTTTCATTTCATTTTCATAATTAACAAGTGTTCTGTTTCTGTTTTTAACAAATTTGGTAAGTTAAAAAAACGAACTCATTAGAATTCGTAATCTCCATTTGAAATGAAATGACTAAATCGAATATATAAATGGCAAAGATCCTTTAAAAGTAAACCCGAACGAATTTTAAAAAATGAGCTTCAGTTCACATTTTGTCATAGTTGTACAAATGAATGAAATAATTATTGTATCTCCGCGAAAAGAATCAGATTTTAAATATTTTAATATATTTTATTTAAATATAGTAACAATAAAATACATTTGAAATAAGAATGTAAATAATAAATAAATAATAATGTAATGTTATATGAAATTAATATATAAAAATGTAAATTATTCATCCCTATTCATTTTTTTAAAAAAAATAAAATAAAGTGATTTATTAAAAAACCAATTAAAGAACATTAATATAAAATTATATTTAATACTCACCCAAACAACTATTCCCTTTATGGGATTTCTATGCTAAATTCTTCGGTAACTTATAAAAATAAAATACAATTAAATATCAATTAATTAATTAAATTTATTAATATTAATATTAAGAATTGTATTCAAATTAAATTATAAATTAAATATATCGTAAAAAATTCTTACTTTGATAATCTTTAGTAGTTAATTCGTTCATATTTTTATTATCATTTTCATTAAGATTCTTAGGCTTTGGAAGATTTTCGAAATTGAAACCTCTACTGGTGTAGATTGCTGATGGATGCATTTCATATGAAGTTGAATTATTTGTATTATTGTTATCCACCGGATTTATTAAGTTTAGTCTGTTACATTCTTCAATTTGTTTATATATTTCTGATTCTTTAACCTCATCTTCTAAATTAGTCTTATAATTATCAAAATCATCAAATAATTCAAATGCAGTTGGTCTTTGTTCTGATTTTGCATCCCAACATCTTTTCATTATGTCTACTAGTAATTGAGGTATAACAATATTAGATGGAATTTCTGGTCTATATCCATTACAAATTTTTAATACAAGATCTATATCATGGGGAACATTGTAGAAAGGAGGGATTCCCGTTAATACTTCAAACATGATCATTGCAAAACCATATATGTCTGATGCCTTGGAATAATTATCATCACCAGATAATACTTCGGGAGCTATATATGGAATTACTCCAAAAATCTTTTGTTTACTATCTTTAGAAATTCCAGTTTCATCAGCTGGTTTAGATAAACCTAGATCAGTAATCAAACATATTTCATTATTAATCGAGAGAATATTTCCAATATGAAAATCTTGGTGAATTAAATTAATCTCATTATGTATATTATATAATCCACTTGAAATAACCAATAAACTATTTAATTTATCTAACCATGATAATTTAAAAAAATTTGATTTTAAAAAATTTCTAAGATTGCCACCTTTCATAAAACCCATCACAAAAATATAATTCTTTGTCTCGGGATCTTGGGTAATACCAAAACACGGTACTATTGCTTCATTACACTTTAAATGATTTTTAAACTAAATAAATATAAAAAATGTAAAATAAATAACTTATCTGTTAAGTTCATAAAAGAATATTACCTTAATATAAAATAAGTATAAATTACCTCATTTAAAAATTCAGTTGTTATATTTTGTGAATTGTTTAAAGATTTTAATGCGACTTCTTTTTTATAAATTCTTTCCCATTTTTTTTGTTGAATATTCCACTTTTGAATAGGTCCTTCATTCCAAATAGCTGAATATATTTTTCCAAAGCCTCCTTTATCAATATATTTTATGTCTTCGAATTGAGAATATGGAACCCATTCAACGAAGGAAAGATAGTTGGTACAATTTGATTGTGATTCTTGAATGATAACATCAATATCTTTGTTTTCACTTGTCCAATTTCCAAAATTTCGTTGAAAATGTTGAGAATTACATTGTAAGCACCAATTTTTGCCTGTATTTTTATTTCCACATTCTTCACATATTCCATACTTTCCATAATCCACTTTAGGAGTTTCTTCGGTACCCAGTTTATCAGAAATTGAAATTTCATTTATTTCATTCACTACTTCATTTAAATTATTTGTAGTAGTATTTTTCTCCATAATTTAATTTAAATATAAATAAAATTAATTTAGAATACGTGTAGAAAGTCAAGTGAATGTTTTAAGTTAATAACGTAGTAACGAGTGTTTAAAAATTTTTTATAATATAGTATTATTGATTGTTAAATTTGTTCTAATAAGATATAAATGGATTTGTAATTTTCTATTTAAATTTTTTTAAAAAAAAATAACGTCGTTTTTATTTTTATTTTGTGAAATTTACACGGATGGCTATATTGACACATTTTCTTCTGCGATCGTAAATACTGGTTTATTGACGTTATGTGTAAAGCGTACGAAAAATTCATTGTAGAAATAATTATTTCTGCGAAAAGAATTGGATTTTAATTTTAAATACATTTGAAATAATAAATTATACATATACATGCATATATGTCATCCAATTTGGGATTTTGTTTTATTTTATATAATAAGTTAACTCCATATGCAATCTGATTCGTTCGTATAAATTATGCCCTGAATTAAACTTGCTTGAAGTACGAAAATGACTAAACATCTAGAAAAAGACAAGAAAAATAATAATGCTGAAATAATAATAATAATAATAATTGTTGTTGTCGTTACTATTGTTGCTATTGTTGGAAGAACATTTATTGATAAGCTTTGTGGTGTGTATAGAGCAATGACTATATTAAGGTTTCGTGATTTAGATATTGTCATTTTGCGAAGGTTGAATTGGGTGCTTGATTGAATATGGAAAACTGTTATGTATTGAAAATTTGATATTTTTTTAATTAATTTGTCAACTAATTAAAAAATATATTTAATGGCAGGTGATTTATGAGATTTAGAATATTTATCATTTTGTTAAACTTTTATTTTATGAATCATGGTGATATTAAACGAATAAAAAAAACTTATAGTAAAGATCAAGATTATTTTTGTTGAATCGGGAGATGTTGACTTATTAAAAAAAAATAAATAAATAATCTTGATCTTTTCAATAAATTTTTTTTTATTTGTTTCATGACCGTGATCCATAAAAATAAAAATAAAAATTATTGAAAGATCAAGGTTATTTAATTATTTTTAATTATTTTTGTTGAATCGAGAGATGTTGACTTATTATTAAACAAAATAATAAAATTTTTATGAGAATAATGAGGATCACGAGAAAGATAGTTAAATACGTACTCGACCCAATTTGTCATTTTATACCTTTTTTATTAACGAAAATTTATAGAAAGAATATCAAAAGAATATTTTCGTTGAAATCTTAATTTAATATTTAGTATGATCGAAAAATAATTCTTTTTCTTTTTTTTTTAAATACAATAAATTATTCAATAATGATAATATTATATAATTTATAAAGAAATACTTTTAAAGCACTTAACTAATACTTGGTATTGTATTATGGATCAAGTATCTTGAAGGTTGCTTCGTTGACTTCAGAGAGAGATATTTAGATTTTTTTTTTTTGCATTGGTAATTTTGAATTCAAATATCTCAGTTAACTTCGAAGAGATTATTTGTGTTATGGAAATTTCTTTTAAATCTTTGATCGCATCTCTAACTACTACTTGTATTTGCACATGTATATTCAATCTCCGTAATCATTATTGTTGTACAAAATGGAATTTATTTAATCCGATTATGTGGAAATACTTTTTTTTCTGAATTTTAAAGAAATCGAAGAATTCGGAGAAACGAAAGAAACAAGAAAAACGGAGGGAATAAAGAATCAGGGGAATTGGAAGAATCAGGAGAATCGGAAGAGTTGGCATATTGTTACATTAAACGTTATTTTTAAAATCATAATTTATTGCTGATAAATTGCATATAAATTATATTACAGTTCGTGAGTATTTAATTTTATAATTATTGAAATCAATGTTTAAATATAATATAACAATTCAATTCTCTAATTAATAATAAACTAATATTATATTACAGTCTGTGAGTATTTAATTTTATAATTATTGAAATCAATGATTAATATTATATATCAATTCTCTAATCAATAATAAACTAATCAATATAATGTTTTAATATTATATAACTCTAATCAATAATAAACTAAGCAATACAAATTATAATTATATTACAGCTAGTGAGTATAATTAATGAACTTCATGTTTTAATATTATATAAAAATTCTCTAATTGATTATCAATAATATTTTTAGCAATCCTGGAAAATGTAGTAAATGTTGTCAAAATAAGACTGGAATGAATTGGTGCCATACATGTAATGCCAAAAAATTTCAAAATGAATTTGATAAATGGACAAGTGGAATTTTCACAAATAGGATGTCCGATTTAAGCATATTTGAGGATTCCGATTTTTGTTCATTCGACTAGTGATATATGAAAGCAAGCAAAAGTAAATCTGAAATTTTATTAACTTACCAATTTCAAATTACCTTAAACTAACTATAAATCTGTGTATATTAGTTATTTATTTTTATATACTACTATATTTTTAAATATATTAATAATATTAATAATGCTTTTTCTTTTTCTTTTTCGAGTTTTTGTTTTTTCTTTTTTTTGCATGGGTAGATATGGCTAAGGAAAAATAAATAAAGGAAAAATAAGTAAAGACAAAAAATATAAGTAATTTATATATATATTATTGTTAATTTTTTTTATATACAAACATTTAAATGATTTAGATGGTTCAGGTGATCGTTCGAATTCTTCAACAGTTCCATCATTTAACGCAATCCGGTACAAATTATCTTTTCCATCGTTCAATCTTGCATCTTCTAAAGAATTCCCCATTGGCCACAACATTTGGCTCATATCCTCCCACAAAAATACACGGCCATAACAGTCCAAAAAAATCATTCCATATTCGATCTCCCCAATAATAATAATGTGATTGAAACCAAATTTTGCAACCCCCATCATATATGATAAAAGTTCCTCTGGGTCGTCACTATCACCAGGAAGTCCACAACCAATAAAAAATGCAATATTACGACGGTCTGAATCATTTGCAAATGTATCTACAGTCATGAACATAATATTGCAAAATACTTCATTTTTTTTACCATATCTTGATATTTTAGATGTGGATTCCTGTACTTCAATTGTTTTTCCGTTTTCTTGAGTAGGGTTAAGATGAGCAAGTACATAATTACACGGTTTCGTTAATATTTTCTTTGTCCATATAGTATTTTCCAAGGTACCGATTCTAAACAATTTTCCAAAGGTTACCTGCAAGTTTTCAATTCTTGTTTGGTTAGGACAGGCTCTAAATTCTGCTGTAATATTCACATATTCTTCACTCTTGTTTCTGGTATTAGTTTCGAAAATTTCCTTGTCTTCTTTGTTATTGGTTTGGAACAAATTATAATCTTTCTCTTTTGTACCGAGCATGTGAGATTTATTGTCTAAAAATAATATAGTATATTTGACTCTATTTTTACCATCTTCTTGACTAAAAGCTCTTCGTACAAAATACAATGTATTGTAAAAAAAAAATTGAAAAATTTATTATACATGCTCAATTTTAGGATTCTTTTTAACCAATTGATCACAAATTTTAGCTATTTTTGTAACACCTTTAAATTTACTTTTAAACTTTGACTTTTGTTTATTTTTATTAGATGTGTATTAATATTTAAAAAAAAGATCAATATGAAATTTTATTATAACAAAAGAATTATATATCAGAATAAATATTCTTTTTTTTATAATTTATGATAACTTAAAAAAACTGAAACAGTAGATCATGCCTGGAATAATAATTGGTCAAAAAAAATAACCATACATGTTTTGCAAGCACTTGGTCAGTATATTCGTAAAGACTCTTCTTTTTTAACAACATTAATAACAAACTATTAAAAATAGATGTTGAAGTATCTCACAATATCATCTCAAGACATTTAGTAAAGGTTGGATATTTAAAAAATCTCCCATTAGAAATTCTATGTTTATAGACATTCACAAAAGAAAATATGTAAAATAGATAAATAAATATATTAATAACAATTGGAATAAAATTTTTTTTTAGACAAGACAACATTTCAGCTTTTTCAAAATATAATAGCACAGGTTGAAATATTATAAATCTGATAGATATCTGGTGCCCAATATCAAGTGGAAAATTGTACAATATTGGGTATATATCAAGTATTTAATGTTATATATCAGATATATATCAGGTACTTGATATTGCATATTGGGTACCTGATACTATATATTAGATACCCAATATTGTACAATTTTTCATTTGATATCTGATACTAGATATAGTGGCTCACAAAAGTACTACAACAAAAAAAAATCAATTTTCAAATTAATATAATTCAAGAAATATAAATCTCATAATTTTTTTTTGTTCCAATGGAGCCATACAATAGTTAACCTTTATTAATACAAATTTTAAATGTTTCATAATGCTAGCAACAAGGCTAGGCTAACTTATTTTGAAAAAATAAGTAAAAATTATGTTCATTATTACTATCTAGAAATACAATCAATTAAGAAAACACCCCACTGATTGACCTATTGTTGCCTGGATTGTTACGTCTCTGCAACTGATGTCTATGGCTTTATCTGATACAGTCTGACCTCTCTATAGTCACACCCTATATAGTCACATCATATAAAAACCTCTTTATAGTCACCCTTTCACACAAAACCAGCACCTATTAATGCTATGTAAAAAAACCTCTCTATAATCACTGAGTTTTTATAGTCACACCCTTTGAAACCAATACTTAATAATGCTTTATAAAAAAACCTCTATATAGTCACAACCTCTTTATAAGCACCTATTTATTTTTTTTACCAATGGTGTGACTATATAGAGGTCAGACTGTACTTAGAGATTAAACTAATCAGTAAGACATCAGATATATNTAATGCTAGCAACAAGGCTAGGCTAACTTATTTTGAAAAAATAAGTAAAAATTATGTTCATTATTACTATCTAGAAATACAATCAATTAAGAAAACACCCCACTGATTGACCTATTGTTGCCTGGATTGTTACGTCTCTGCAACTGATGTCTATGGCTTTATCTGATACAGTCTGACCTCTCTATAGTCACACCCTATATAGTCACATCATATAAAAACCTCTTTATAGTCACCCTTTCACACAAAACCAGCACCTATTAATGCTATGTAAAAAAACCTCTCTATAATCACTGAGTTTTTATAGTCACACCCTTTGAAACCAATACTTAATAATGCTTTATAAAAAAACCTCTATATAGTCACAACCTCTTTATAAGCACCTATTTATTTTTTTTACCAATGGTGTGACTATATAGAGGTCAGACTGTACTTAGAGATTAAACTAATCAGTAAGACATCAGATATATCAGGAATTATATAAAGGTGTTCTAGTATGTAATAAGTACGAAAAGTATTTATTGCATTTGATATACGTCATTTTATTACATATTACAAACATTACATTCTAGAACAATTTGTTCTACAACATTTTATGAATGATAAGTATTAATAAAGTTATATAACAGATTGTTCTAATATAGTTTGCAAACTATCAATATTAATAACGTTCTAGAATGATCTGTTCTAGAATGTATTACAAACAATATATATTAATAATGTTATATAATGTATCATTATATGAAATATCAATATTAATAATTATATAATGGATTATTCGAGAACGTTATTAATTATAATAGTATGTATCATATAAAGTTATCAACTCTTATAGTTTGTAATACACTATATTATAGATCAATATATAACGATTATATTTATTATTATTATTTTTGTTCAAAACATAATGAAAGATATCATATTTCTTTTTTGTCATATGTAAACAAAGAGATCATATTTATTTATTTTGTTATGATATATAGTAAAAGTTTTTGTAAAATATAATAAATATTTAATACAAAAATAAAATTATTTATTGTAAAAAGTTATATATTAAAATTTTTATTTTTCCTTACTATTTTATTATTTGTTTTTTAAAAAATTATCTTATATTTTTTAAATTATTAGATGCTTTATCTTATGTATTTAATAATTTAATGATTATTATTTAATAAATATGATGATTAAAAATAACAATATATTGTATATTGTTTTAATAAATACGATGATTAAAAATGGCAATATATTGTATATTGCAGAGATGGCAAATGACCTGGTTATTTGCCTATTTTGAAATGACCCTCAAATAACCTTTGAATAATTTAGTTATTAGGGTCATTTAAAAATGGTCATTTCACAAATGACAAATGATCAAATAACTCAATCATTTGAAAATTATACAAAAGTCATTTGAAGTCATTCATCAGGAAATTTTTTATATCAGAGGTTATTATAATAATTTCGTTTTCAAAGGTTATTGAAGGTTATCGAACCAATAACTTTCACAAATATTACGTTTATTATGATAAAATGAAGGTTATTGAAGGTTATCAATATCAATAACCTTCAGAGTATTATGTTTTATTAATAAAAATGAAGGTTTTCAGTACCAATAACCTTTGTAAATATTACGTTTATGTTGGAAGTATTTGAAGGTTATCAGAGCAAAATATTTCGAAGGCTTACGTTTAAAAAAATTTATTGATATTTGATAAGTCATTTAAATAATCAATAAAAATTAGATCTTGATGACATGTGATATTTTTATAAATTATTATTTTTTAAATGTTATAATTTTTAACACATAAATTTTATTTAGTAAATTTATTATTCATTAATAATAATAATAATAGTAATAATAAATATTAATAAATAATAATAAATAATAATAATAATAATAATAATAATCATCATCATTAATAATATGTTAACATGTGATATTTTTCAACTAATGACCAATTAATTTGTGATTAATATTAAAAATCAAATATATAAGTATTAATGAATTATGATTGGTTAGTTTAAATGACCTGGTCATTTGAAATTTGAATAAAATAATTTAATAACTTTGGTTATTTGTCATTTGAGTCATTTGAGGTCATTTGGATTATTTGTTATCACTGCCCTATATAATATTTCTAATTTTGCTAAATTTAATTAGACTATAAGTTGGCGGGTGATCAGAAATATTTTACATATTGTCTTTATGAGATAATGAATATTGGGTGACAAATATATTTTCTATGTATAAAAAAAATTCTAAGTTTCTAGGATATTTAATAAAAATTGATATTTGAAGGATGTGACATATGGTGATAAAATCCTAACCCCGTATAGGGTAAAAAATCTGTTGGTAGACGGATAAAATTCTAAACCTCAAGGTTTAGGTTAAGATTATTCTATATATTATTGATCCCTATTATTTTAGATCACTGGATAAAAATTATAATCCCATTAATTATCTATATTTACAAACTTTCGCAACAAAGCAAAATAATAAATAAAGATAGTTATTTTTGTAACTGACATCTATGTGCCTCACATTTTTTATTTATATCAATAAAACAAATAGACATGTATTTTTTTATTATATATTTATATTGATACTATATATGAAAAAATGATATTGTAAAAATAATATAAATGCAAATTGGAAATTTTATTATAACAAATATAACGCTAAATACAAATCATTAAAAAAAATATTATTATAGTTTATATGTGCTATTTGTAAAAAAAATATTAAAAAAATCTAAATAGAGTTTGTAGTCCATGAAAGATGCTAAATACCTAAACCATCTTCTGCAAATATGTCACAATATCAAATATTGTCCATTAGATAAAACCAGTGCATATATATATGAACCTTTAGGAACTACATCATAAATACTGATTATAGGATATAATTTTGTTTCTTCTTTTTTATACTCTCTAATTTTACCTTTAACATTTAATCCTATAATATCATTAATTATACCAATATTATTCAAATTATGGTTCGGTGCAAAAAAATAGATACTTCAGATAATTGTAAATGAAAATTAAAAGAAAAAATTTTAAAAAAAATTTAATTTCACAAATAGATTCTTTAGGTTCTAGGAAATATTTTAATATAAATTTTATTAAAATTTATTCATTGGAGTCATTACAATCCTCAAAAAATGATTCATTATCTGATTCTTCATCAGATAAAAATACATCATCATTATATTCTTTATAATTTTTTGCATTAATGAGTGCTCTTCTCCATAATCCTATAATAGTTTTAGAGTTTATCTTCTCTTTAAAAGACTAGAGAAGTTTATTTCTAATTTCAAGAAGATTTTTATGTGGANTAAAAAAATCTAAATAGAGTTTGTAGTCCATGAAAGATGCTAAATACCTAAACCATCTTCTGCAAATATGTCACAATATCAAATATTGTCCATTAGATAAAACCAGTGCATATATATATGAACCTTTAGGAACTACATCATAAATACTGATTATAGGATATAATTTTGTTTCTTCTTTTTTATACTCTCTAATTTTACCTTTAACATTTAATCCTATAATATCATTAATTATACCAATATTATTCAAATTATGGTTCGGTGCAAAAAAATAGATACTTCAGATAATTGTAAATGAAAATTAAAAGAAAAAATTTTAAAAAAAATTTAATTTCACAAATAGATTCTTTAGGTTCTAGGAAATATTTTAATATAAATTTTATTAAAATTTATTCATTGGAGTCATTACAATCCTCAAAAAATGATTCATTATCTGATTCTTCATCAGATAAAAATACATCATCATTATATTCTTTATAATTTTTTGCATTAATGAGTGCTCTTCTCCATAATCCTATAATAGTTTTAGAGTTTATCTTCTCTTTAAAAGACTAGAGAAGTTTATTTCTAATTTCAAGAAGATTTTTATGTGGATCTGATCTTGCTACTTCTCCCTTTACAACTGCCCAAATGCCTTCGATTGGTTGAAGTTCACAATGGTAAGGTGGTGTAAAAAAAAGTCTATGTCTATATTGTTTAGCTATTTCTACACATGCAAATGGAACATTTGTCTTATTTTGTTTTATAAGTTCAAGAAGTTCTGCTTTATATGCATCAGTAGGGATTTCAATTTCTTTACTAACTAGTCAATCTATAATTTCTGATTTTTTTGAAGCAGAAAAAGGTATATTTTCAGTTCGCCTTTTATGATAGCGAGCACCATCCATATGAATATCAGCTCCACCATATTTTTCATTAATTGTAACACATAATTTTGTAAATAAAGATTCAAAAATTTCAGCATTAAAATTGCCATGATAATCTATTTGATCAGATGTAATTTTAGTACCTTTAATAACATCCGAAACATTATCCCATTCTTCTAAGTTAGATCGTTTTCTTCCTCGATTTGATGGTGGTTTAATAGTTGGATCCCAAATANTGGTTGAAGTTCACAATGGTAAGGTGGTGTAAAAAAAAGTCTATGTCTATATTGTTTAGCTATTTCTACACATGCAAATGGAACATTTGTCTTATTTTGTTTTATAAGTTCAAGAAGTTCTGCTTTATATGCATCAGTAGGGATTTCAATTTCTTTACTAACTAGTCAATCTATAATTTCTGATTTTTTTGAAGCAGAAAAAGGTATATTTTCAGTTCGCCTTTTATGATAGCGAGCACCATCCATATGAATATCAGCTCCACCATATTTTTCATTAATTGTAACACATAATTTTGTAAATAAAGATTCAAAAATTTCAGCATTAAAATTGCCATGATAATCTATTTGATCAGATGTAATTTTAGTACCTTTAATAACATCCGAAACATTATCCCATTCTTCTAAGTTAGATCGTTTTCTTCCTCGATTTGATGGTGGTTTAATAGTTGGATCCCAAATATAAATTGAGTTTGGAACTAGTTCACCAAATATTTTGTTGTGATTTCCATTTCGAAAAATAATTATTGCTCCAAAAATTACAAGAAGTGGTCTATGACCTGGTGTTAAAACAACACCCTGATGAGGAACCCATGTATTATGTGCAGTATGATGAAGGTGACAATATGATTCATCTAAAAATACTTCAGGCCGATTTGGAATATCATTAGTTCCTTGTAAATTTGATAACCGATTACGAATATATTTGCATCAAAATATTACATTGTTTGTAGATTCATGTAAAATATTTCTATGTTCACCATAACCATAATAATAGCCTAATGAGTGTAACACCCGAAGTAATTGCCATTTAGAAAGTATAAATCCATTCTCAGCAAGAAATTGCTGTAGGGTTGGTGTTGAAATAGGACTTCCATTTTTATTTGAATTAGTAATTTTTTCATGTAAAAGTGTTGTAATATCATGGTTAGGTTGGGATTGTGGTCGTCCGATTGGTTTTTGTTCTAGAAATGTGCCATTGTTACACTGATTCCATTCATGAATAACCCGTCCAACAGTACTTTCTAAAACCCCCAGAACATCAGCAATACACTTGCGTAGTGTGACCTTTTCATGTTTTTTAGATGAGGAGTTTTCATCTAAAAAATATTTGTAAGCATTTATAATCATTTTTTTTTCATTATTAGTTAAAGAAGCAGCACTTCGCTAGGTATCGAATAAAGACATTTCAAAAAAAAATAAGTGATGCACAAAGTTTATAAGGTTATCAGCATGCATTAAATAAAAAAAAATTCCGTAATTATTAAAGTAACACAGGATTTTAATTATAACCTATTGACAATGATCATTTTCGAGGTATCTATCTTTTTGCACTGGACCATATTTAATATTTGTATCATGAGCTTTTGTTAGATAGGAAACTTTGTTGGATCTAGGGACTTCACCAAGATGTTGATTGTTATTACAGGTAGTGGTTTTGGTTCCTTTGGTGGGAGTTGTATAATGACTTATCTTTCCAGCTTTTTGATTGGTTTTTCTGGAACCTTGATTAGAAATTTTTCCATTAAAATATTCTCTTCCTTTGTCAGAGTTATGTTGTCTGGCTCCTTTAAAAAATTACAATTTCAGCTTAATGATGAACATGTATCAAATAGATCTTAAAATAAGTAGACTTACCATTTAGTTTTGAGTAAGCATTTTTATTTTTATGTTTCCCTTGGTTCAAAAACAATAACACTTCCTCATGCTCCTCGTAGGGTTCTCCTTTTGCAATCCACTCAGAGTGTGCAACCCAATTGATAGTCGACCAAGTTGACTCTCTCAGTTCTCTTAGTTTTTCTTCAAATTTTTCTTTAGATACTTCAGACATAATAAATTTTTTTTTACAATTATGTTATAAAACTAAACTTAATTATTACCAAGATTATGGTTAAAAATAACAAATAATTACTCAGATAGTAATACTTTTTTAATGCTATGAATTATAGAATCATGATAAAAAGAGCGTTCTAAATTTGTGACTAAAAAGAAAAATTATGTGCATATATATATGGCACATAGACATAATAGTGTGACATACCAAAATCACTAGGTTTATTAAATTAGATGACATAATATCGTGATAACTCATGTTGCACATGTTATATGACCAGTCTGTAAAATTGATCATATCCTAAACTTTTTATATTGCGGTTCCCCATACTGTCTAACCATCTACCTATTTCATTAACTGTGTTAGCTTTACAATCACTATTTCTATTACAAAAATTTTTTATGTAAATTGCCTAATATTTTCACCAAGTTTGCAAATACGCACTGCTACAGAAAAACACATTTTGTCAAAGGTATAATTTCTTTCAGCCATGATTTTATTAAAGACTTCTTTAAAGTGAAACAAAATTATTTAAGTAATATCTGTAAATTGAATTTGTTCAGATCCTGTAATCGGAAATAATAATTAGTAAAATTAGACACTTCAAACAATTACTTTTTTTTTCTCAGCTTAATCTTTACCTGATGAATTTGAAAATGAATAAATAGAAGATAAAAAATAGGTGGAGGATAGTGATTCTTTACTTTGTTAATTGGGTCTTCTTTATTCTGAGCTTTAGATAACTGTATAGCATTAATTAATTTTGCTTTTGATTATTGTGATGTTTTGTCAATTATTTTGAATTCGGTGACAATTCAGCTAAAATTGTTATAGTAAGTTTCTAAAATTCTCTCGACTTCGTTATATTTCTGGATAAATTATTAATTGTAAAGATAATATTTTGTACTTCCGTCACGTAATTAGCATCACGAGAATTAATTTTTGTGATTTCTGAGATAAGTTTATCATTAATTTCAACTTTGATTTTGCCAATTTCTGCGATAAGCTTTTGCACGATATAGTACAAAAAGAAACATGTACTAATGATCTCCATACACAGAGGAGTATAATTGGGAAATATTGTCACGAGAAAGAAAAACAAAAAGAAGTGGTTAATTGCTGATTTGCCTAAGAACGGCAGTATTTACATATAGAAAATCAGGGTTAAGTTATTTAATAAAACTATAATATAACTTATATCTAGTGTGTGCAAAAGTACTATAAAAATATACAGTTTTCGAAAATTTTAAAGAATTGATTTTTTCAGCATATAAGAAAGTATCTTTTATTTTTTGAAAAATTTACTGGACTTTTTACAAAAAAATGCTCAAATAGCTTACTTAACAGATACTAAAATTTTATCTATGGTTATATTGTGACAATTTATACTTACCTATATACGTGCATCAGATTCCAAGCTATAATAAAATACATATAAATTTATCTCGAATTTTATTATAAAATGATCGACATTTTCTGCCGATCTTAGACGGATCAGCAATTAATACCATAAAAGTTATATTTTCCGAGATGTTAAAAGGATGGAAAAATCTGATTAAATATTAATTAAGTGTAAAATGTATGGACATTTAATTATAAATGAAGATATCTATTACAAAGTAATGAAACTCTGTTTTTAATTCAAACAAAGTTAAGTAAAATAAAGTTTTATATCGAGTGATAAAATTTTTTAGATTTTATTTAGTTTTACTAACTTTGCTGAAATTGTTTTTTTTCGAAAATATCCCAGAGATATCGCCAGGATATTTTATAATATTAAATTTATATCGAAATTATATCGCCAGGATATTTTAAAAAAAAAAATATCCCGGCGATATAATTTTAATATAGATTTGATATTTTATATCACAAAAATATCTATTTGATATCCCGGTGATATCCTAGCAATATTTTATAATTTTATTATGATTTTTATTATTTTAGTAATGTTACACAAATATTATCACAATATCACCGCGATATTTTAAAATATCATATCGATATCACTGTGATATTAAATAAATATCAAATAAATATTATATTAAAATAATCTATTCGATATTTATTTAATATAAAAGTGATATCGATGTGATATTTTAAAATATCGCGGTGATATCGTGATAATATCTGTATAACATTNCAAAGTTAAGTAAAATAAAGTTTTATATCGAGTGATAAAATTTTTTAGATTTTATTTAGTTTTACTAACTTTGCTGAAATTGTTTTTTTTCGAAAATATCCCAGAGATATCGCCAGGATATTTTATAATATTAAATTTATATCGAAATTATATCGCCAGGATATTTTAAAAAAAAAAATATCCCGGCGATATAATTTTAATATAGATTTGATATTTTATATCACAAAAATATCTATTTGATATCCCGGTGATATCCTAGCAATATTTTATAATTTTATTATGATTTTTATTATTTTAGTAATGTTACACAAATATTATCACAATATCACCGCGATATTTTAAAATATCATATCGATATCACTGTGATATTAAATAAATATCAAATAAATATTATATTAAAATAATCTATTCGATATTTATTTAATATAAAAGTGATATCGATGTGATATTTTAAAATATCGCGGTGATATCGTGATAATATCTGTATAACATTATTAAAATAATAAAAATCATAATAAAATTATAAAATATCACTAGGATATCACTAGGACATCAAATAGATATTTTTGTGATATAAAATATCAAATCTATATTAAAATTATATCGCCGGGATATTTTTTTTTTAAAAATATCCTGGCGATATAATTTTAATATAAATTTGATATTATAAAATATCCTGGCGATATCTCTAGGATATTTTCGAAAAAAAACAATTTCAGCAAAGAAAGGCTTTGTTAATATCATAATGTTTTATTATTTTTTTAAAAAAAATTTACAAAATGATAACAAAAATTTGTATCTTTTTATAAGGAATACATCAATTAGCATTTATTTCACGTAAAAACTGGAATTTGCTAGAAACATTACAAATTATATCAAAGATAGTTATCGTAATAAAATGAATATAAAGTTTTTATTAATTATTATAACAATGAAGAGTGTATATAAAATATGGTTAAATGGAATACTCGACACTTTATAGATTATAACTTTATTTATAGTGTGAATCCGATACCATTATGCATTTGTGATCAATTAAACTAAAATAATGTTCATTCTATTATCATTAGCCTGTGCACGATTGATTTTAATTAATTAATACTACATTAATCCTCATGATCAATTTTACATCCATATTAACTTGAACACATACTCCGATTATGGGTAATAAAATGTACAACATAGCAAATGTATTGTTTTACTAATAAGTAAAAGAATATAATAACAATTCAGGAGAAACTCAGTATTAATAAAAATACAAATCATGCAACAATGCATTAAAGCAAGACAGATAATTTGCTTTTATGTTTAAAAGAGGATATAATGATAATTTAGAAAGAACTTGGCATTAATTGGAATCTTATTTATGATAAAACCATCCTATTTTTTTCTATTTGATCAGTATTAATTACTCTTTTATATTTTTTTTTTTAATATTTATGTAAATATTCTTTAAATTTACAAATTTTTCAAATACTGCTTTTCTGATTTTTATTTTGTTTCTAAGTGTCTTAGCTATTTTATTAATTAATAAATGTAGTATAAGTTTAATAATTACATCATATAAGTTCATATGATGAAATGTTCTTTGATCTTGATTATTTATATTTTATAGTTGTATTTTTTATATATATCTATCATTTTTATTAGATATTTTTTACAGAAGTTCTATATTTATTTATATAATTTTTTTAGAAAAATTAATAAATATTAGTACTTTATACTTCTTTTGAAAATTTATCATAAAAATAATAATAAATTATACTTATAGAATATTCAATTAAATATGAAAATATTATATATATAATATAAATTTTGATATAAACTAGTATAAAGTGTTGATTTTATATAAAAAATAAGTTTAGAATATATATTTCAAAACTATTAAATTGAGTTAAACACAATTAAAATTAAGAAAAATTGAAATTGAGTCAAGATAAATTTTGATTTTTATTAGTAATTAATATAATTAATTAAGTTAAATGTAATTAAAATTAAAATTTTAAAAGTTAAATTAAAGTTAAATTAATTTCAATAACTTGTATAGTTCAGAATATACATGTTGTTAAAATTAATTTAGTTTTGACTTAACTCTTAAAATTTTAATTTTTAATTATATTTAACTTAATTAATTATGTTAATCATTAGTAAAAATTAAAATTTGTTTTGACTAAATTTCAATTTTTTACAATTTTAATTGTGTCTGATTCAATTTAATAGTTTTAAAATATATATAGTTTAGAATATTTGATTTTTAAATAAAACATATATTTATTGTAATAAGATTTGTATTGCCAAAAACAATTACAAAGTAATTATTTTTGTAATATGATTATGTTGAATTTGAAACATTAGTATTTATATATAAAATCTCTTGTGTAGATATTGTCTAATTATGTATAGTTACATTAGAAAGTAACATCTGCTTTTCCAGTTTAATTTTTTTATAACTTATTTTTCCTTTTTTTTTTTTNACTTAATTAATTATGTTAATCATTAGTAAAAATTAAAATTTGTTTTGACTAAATTTCAATTTTTTACAATTTTAATTGTGTCTGATTCAATTTAATAGTTTTAAAATATATATAGTTTAGAATATTTGATTTTTAAATAAAACATATATTTATTGTAATAAGATTTGTATTGCCAAAAACAATTACAAAGTAATTATTTTTGTAATATGATTATGTTGAATTTGAAACATTAGTATTTATATATAAAATCTCTTGTGTAGATATTGTCTAATTATGTTTAGTTACATTAGAAAGTAACATCTGCTTTTCCAGTTTAATTTTTTTATAACTTATTTTTCCTTTTTTTTTTTTGTGTATTTTCTTATTCATTTATTTTTTATAACTGTATTAATGTTATATAGTAATTTGTATGGTTAAAAGTGATATTTAAAACTGGTATTTAAATAAGATAATTCTCCAATTTATATTACAAAAAAATTGTAAAATGGTTTAAGACAAAAAAAATTAAAACGTTGGATTGGCCAGCAAATTCTTGCGACTTTAACCCTATAGAAAATATTTGAAACTTGATAAAGAACAATATTCAGAAACAAAAAAAAAAAATTTTATTAACTATAAATGAACTCAAAATAGTATTAAATGAAAAGTGATCAAAATAATTTTTAAAAAGGCTGTGGACTCAATTATATATATCGGTAAAACTATTGAATTAAGTCAGACGCAATTAAAATTAAGAAAAATTAGAGTTGAGTCAAGGCAAATTTTAATTTTTATTAATAATTAATACAATTAATTAAGTTAGACGTTGTCGCAGGTGTACTTTCATACTTTCCACTTATGGTTCTTTTAAGGAGTTTATAGTCCTTTTCGTTAGGTACAAGACTTTCAGTTTGGTTTATACATGTCGTCAAAACTATTGAATTGAATCAGATGCAATTAAAATTGAGAAAAATTGGAGTTGAGTCAAGGCAAATTTTGATTTTTACTAATGATTAACGCAATTAGTTGAGTCAGACGCAATTAAAAATTGAAATTTTAAGAGTTGAGTCAAAGTCAAATTAGTTTTGACGACATGTATAATTTGGTTAATCTTTTATTTTTAGAAGGCACCAGTTAGTTTTAGTTAGAACTAACAAACTAATTATTCTTTCAAGTCATTATAACTAAAGCTCCTAATATAACCGTTCGGTTCGGTTCTAACCTTGAACTGAAACTGAACCAAAATTTAAGAACTGGTTCGGTTTGAAACCGAAATTAAAAATATCAATCCGAAACCGAACCGAAACCAAACTGAACCGAACCGGTTTGAACCGGTTCAAAATGGTTCAAAGGATTTTTTTGTCAGAGTTTTTGCTTAATTGTTATAATAAATTTGTAATAAAAATGCATAATTAATTAATTATAAAATGCAATACACCACTGTTACAAGAGCAATCCTTGTAAGTTTAAAAAAATAATAATACATAGAAATTGTAAAAACTTAAATTTAATTTTATTACTAAACAATAATTTTTATAAAATAATATAAAAAATAAAATACAGTATATAAAGTAGAATTTGTTCAAATTAATTAAAATCAAATTAAATCAAATCAAATCAAATCAAATCAAATTAAAAATATATTTACTTATTAATGTTCAGGATGGAAACGGCGCAATGACAAAAAAAACAACAATAAAATGGCAACGGCAACGGCAATAACAACGGAAATAGAAACGGCACGAAAAGATAAATAGATTAAAATCTGATTATCTTTTTTTTGTATTACACTAATTGATTTTCATTTTTTTATTTCTAAAAATGGTGCGACAAAAATAAAAAATGGTGTAATAAAAAAAAATATAAACCGAAAATATTTCGGTTTGGTTTCGGTTTTTCCGTTCGGTTTGACTAAAGAATCCGAAACTGAACTGAACCGAACGGTGATCTTCCGGTTTGGATTTTAATGATCCTAAACCGAACCAGAACCAGAACCAGCCGTTCGGATTCGGTTCAAACCGAACGGTTAGGAGCTTTAATTATAACTTCGTTACTTCCATTAATAACTTCATTATTAATAATTACTTTTATTAATAATTTTATTTATTAATAACTTCCTTTAATAATAAATCCTTTTATTATTAATTTTAGAACTTTCTTTATTACGGACTTTCTTTATAAATAACTTCCTTATAATTCATATTTCCGATACTTCCATCCTTTATTAAAGATATTATCTTTAATTCATTAGTACTTCCTTTATTAAATAATTTTTAATAAACATTATGTCAAATAAATATGATAATAAATTACTTTAATTATTTTATTTAACATTTATTAATATTTTATTTAATGATTACTTCCTAATAATACAATTATATTTTTATAATTATAATATTATCTTTCAACTTCCTTGAACTTAAAGTTAAAAACTAAAAGCTAAAACTAAAAGTTCTGAAATAAAAAGTTAAACAGCTAAAAGCTGAGGAAACTAAGTCGAACAATTATCCTTTTATAACTTTTTGGACTACTGTGTCACTACTGTGCATTAATACTATTGATTAATATATTTACTATATGACTTACTAAATATATACTATAGGTTATACTAATAATTAATGTTAATTAATACTATGTAATAATAATTAATACTAAGTAATACTAATTAATGATAATTAATAATAATTATACAATATTTGTGTAACTATATTACGTGAACATGTGACTTGTGTTACTTATATTTTGTGTAATTTAACTGTTTGACTTCCTATTTACATGTTAATAAATGTTATTAATTATTACTAATTGTTATTAATAAAATTACTATCTTGATATTTATATTTTCATTTGTTAATTAATTATTTCTAATGAAATACNTAATAAACATTATGTCAAATAAATATGATAATAAATTACTTTAATTATTTTATTTAACATTTATTAATATTTTATTTAATGATTACTTCCTAATAATACAATTATATTTTTATAATTATAATATTATCTTTCAACTTCCTTGAACTTAAAGTTAAAAACTAAAAGCTAAAACTAAAAGTTCTGAAATAAAAAGTTAAACAGCTAAAAGCTGAGGAAACTAAGTCGAACAATTATCCTTTTATAACTTTTTGGACTACTGTGTCACTACTGTGCATTAATACTATTGATTAATATATTTACTATATGACTTACTAAATATATACTATAGGTTATACTAATAATTAATGTTAATTAATACTATGTAATAATAATTAATACTAAGTAATACTAATTAATGATAATTAATAATAATTATACAATATTTGTGTAACTATATTACGTGAACATGTGACTTGTGTTACTTATATTTTGTGTAATTTAACTGTTTGACTTCCTATTTACATGTTAATAAATGTTATTAATTATTACTAATTGTTATTAATAAAATTACTATCTTGATATTTATATTTTCATTTGTTAATTAATTATTTCTAATGAAATACAGGGTTAAATAATATAATGGTTATACGATTTGGTATGTTTTTGTTATGGTAATTCTATCTGGTAACAATGTAATTAAAAATTGAAATTTTAAGAGTTGAGTCAAGGCCAAATTAATTTTGATGACATGTATAGACTTAATTTTACAAAGAATTGAAACAGCATTGGATACAAAGGAAGTTTCAACAAAGTATTAGATAATTATCAAAAAATTTCACATACATAGTATAGAAATAGAATAAATAATATTTTAATAAAAAATTGGATATTACTTTCCGACGTGACTGTACAATCACTTGTAACAATTAATAGAACATATAAAATCAACAAATAATAATTATGATACATTTCTGTGATCATTATATAAATGAAATAAAAATCTATTTTGGATATATAGATTAATATTGAGTATATAAAATTTATATTAAGTATGTAGATCTATATTAGATATATTTAAAATTTATTTTAGAGTGTAACTTATATTATGTGACTGATGAATAATATGAAATTTGCCATGTAATAAGGAATTTGAATAATAGAAATTTGTATGGTGTTAGCTTCTTTATACCTTTAAAGAAAAATATGAAACATCAGTTAAAGCAGAAAAAAACTAATGTATAAAGATTACAAAGCACTTATATATAATATGCTATAACTAAAAAGTTTGTGGTTTTATTTGAAAGAGGCAAGGATTTTAACAAGGGTTGCAAAGAACAGAGTTTACATGTTACAAAGACAATAAAGAAACTAATTACACTGGGTTTTCAACAAATGAAAAGGATTATTATTTATCAAGAATGATATTGTCAAAATATATAAATTATAATATTATGTCACCAAGGTTTTATTATCAATTTATTACTACTTGTGAGTTAATATATTTATTGAACTGAAAACTGAGAAGAGAGAAATTCAGTTCTTTATATATTAAAGACATAATTCATTAATTAAACTACCTATACCTATTATGATAATTTATATTTATAATAAGGAGAATTTGCATCAGCACAGTATGATTATTGATTTTGATGCATGATTACTGTAATTCCGTGTAACACATGTTCTATGTTCACTTCGATTATATTATGTATTAATAATATTCCTTTTTTTTCTTTTAAATTTATTATATAAATTGATACATTTTTTTTTTACACACAAAAAAAAAAAAAAATTCCCCCTCCATCATTACCTTACAACTTTTTTTGTTGTTTTGTTTACGACTTTTTTTTTTAATTTAATATTATATATATATTAACAAAAAAGAATGTCTTACACTAGTTACGGACCTCCAGGAGTTTCTTCCTCTACTAATAATAATACTAATAATACGCCACCAGGTACTTTATACAGTTCAACTACTGCATCTACAGCTACTGCTTACGGTGGAAGTAGTATTCCTCCTTCAGCTGCTACATCTTACGGTACTTCATATACTAGTTCATCATACAAAAANACACTGGGTTTTCAACAAATGAAAAGGATTATTATTTATCAAGAATGATATTGTCAAAATATATAAATTATAATATTATGTCACCAAGGTTTTATTATCAATTTATTACTACTTGTGAGTTAATATATTTATTGAACTGAAAACTGAGAAGAGAGAAATTCAGTTCTTTATATATTAAAGACATAATTCATTAATTAAACTACCTATACCTATTATGATAATTTATATTTATAATAAGGAGAATTTGCATCAGCACAGTATGATTATTGATTTTGATGCATGATTACTGTAATTCCGTGTAACACATGTTCTATGTTCACTTCGATTATATTATGTATTAATAATATTCCTTTTTTTTCTTTTAAATTTATTATATAAATTGATACATTTTTTTTTTACACACAAAAAAAAAAAAAAATTCCCCCTCCATCATTACCTTACAACTTTTTTTGTTGTTTTGTTTACGACTTTTTTTTTTAATTTAATATTATATATATATTAACAAAAAAGAATGTCTTACACTAGTTACGGACCTCCAGGAGTTTCTTCCTCTACTAATAATAATACTAATAATACGCCACCAGGTACTTTATACAGTTCAACTACTGCATCTACAGCTACTGCTTACGGTGGAAGTAGTATTCCTCCTTCAGCTGCTACATCTTACGGTACTTCATATACTAGTTCATCATACAAAAATTATGGATCTTCCGCCGCCACATCCTCCTCTTCACGTCATGGTAACGATCGTGGATTAGATCGTTCGTATGATGATCGCAGTCGAAGAGATCGTAAAGAGTAAGCTATTAATTTTTCATAATCTTTCATAAAAATAAAAAATTTTTCTTAGAAATTCAAGAATTTATGGATTCATATAAATCTAATTATTATTATTATTATTATTATGATTTTTTTTTTATAGATATGAATCTCGTAGTGGCTCTGGTATTCATCGAGAGAGAGAGAGAAGTCCTGGTGAAGATAGTAGACGTATTAACGGCGATCGCTATAGTAGTTCAAGCTATCGTCCAGGTGGTGGAAGTAGTTCATATTCTAATGATCGCATGTCAACTTTAGGTTCCGGATTGACAAGACAAGAATGGGATGTTACCAAACTTCCAAAATTCGAAAAGAATTTTTATCGTGAACATCCTAGTGTCACCGATCGATCATTAATGCAGGTTGAAGAATACCGAAGACAACATGAAATGAAAGTCTTTGGTCGTGATATTCCAAAACCTGTTGAATCTTTTGATGAAGCTAATTTTCCAGGTAATTCATAATACAATATAAAAATAACAATAATAATAATAGTAGTAATAATCGTAATAATGATAATTAAATGAATTAAAAATAAATTATTTAATAAAATTTTAAATTTATTATTATTATTATTATTATAGCTTATGTATTGAAAGAAATCCTAGATTTAGGTTTTACGGCACCTACACCAATTCAATCTCAAGGATGGCCGATGGCACTTTCTGGTCGTGATGTAGTGGGTATTGCCGAAACTGGTTCTGGCAAGACCCTCGCATATTGTTTACCATGTATTGTTCACATTAATGCTCAACCCTTCCTTGAGCAAGGTGATGGACCGATTGTCCTTATTCTTGCACCAACTCGTGAATTAGCCGTACAAATCCAACAAGAATGTACTAAATTTGGAAAATCATCAAAAATCAAGAATACTTGTGTTTACGGGGGAGTTCCCAAAGGACCTCAAGCTCGAGAGTTATCGATTGGAGTTGAAATTTGTATTGCTACTCCAGGACGATTAATAGATATGTTAGAATCCCGAAGAACCAACCTTCGTCGAGTTACGTACCTCGTTCTTGATGAAGCGGATCGAATGTTAGATATGGGATTTGAACCTCAAATTAGAAAAATTGTTGAACAAATTAGACCTGATAGACAAACACTTATGTGGAGTGCAACCTGGCCTAAAGAAGTTAAAAAACTTGCAGAAGATTATTTGACTGATTTCATTCAAGTTAACATTGGTTCACTTGATTTGTCAGCGAGTCATAATATAAGTCAAGCCATTGAAGTTTGTTCGGAACACGAAAAACGAGCAAAGTAAATAATTATTACTTTGTTTTTATTGTTATTTTTTCAATATTTAATTTATTTAATATTAATAATATTTCATCATTTATTTATTTAATATATATTAATATTTATTAGATTGGTGAAACATCTTGAACGCATTATGGATCAAAAAGAAAATAAAACATTAATCTTTACTGGTACCAAACGAACAGCAGATGAAATTACAAAATATTTACGTCAAGATGGTTGGCCAGCACTTGCAATTCATGGGGATAAAGCACAAACTGAACGTGATTGGGTATTAAGTGAATTTCGAAGTGGAAAATCTCCTATAATGGTTGCTACAGATGTTGCATCTCGAGGAATCGGTAAAGTGAATTTTAATGATTTATTTTGACGTCCGTTGTTGTTATAACCTATTATTTTTTTTGTTGTCGTCGTCGCCGTCGTCGTCGTCGTCGTCATTGTTATTTATGTGTAGGTCCCCACAAAATGCCAGGTGTAGCCGCGGGCAACAAGTATAATAACAAGTATAATAATAATTAAATTGATGGTAATGAAAAAAAAAAAAAAAGAATGAAAATATGAACAAACGACAAGAAATTCCGTCTTTGGCAGGTTGTCTCTACCGCTTACGATTCGCAGATTGATTTATTGACTGATTGATTTGATTAGATTTGATTTAGATTTGATTAGATTTGATTTTGATTAGATTTGGTTGATTAAGAGGAAATGACGAAATTGATGAAATTTGGTTGGAAAAAAAAAAAATCCGAGTTTCATTTTGACAACCTAGTTCAAGTTGGCGGTGGTTTCTTGGAGCACTTGAAGAATGTTACGGGTGCCGGCTTTTCTATGTCGTACTGTCCTATTTTCTTCGTCTTCTTTGATACTTGATTTGCTTGCGTCTGCTCGACGAATTTGGCATTGGGACTTACATATCCTTTTTCATTTCTTTTTATGTATATTTTGTATTGTTTTTTTTTTTTTT
>PQFF01000324.1:215801-255174 GCA_003547095.1 Diversispora epigaea | reverse complement strand
TTTTTTTTTTTTTTATTTATTTATTTGTTACAATTCGGGTGATATTTTTTTTTGTTGTTATTGTTATGAGAGATATATATCTTTCGAGATATTTTTTTTGTGGATATTTTTTGTGTTTAAAGCACTTTTGATATTCAATTATCACCTGACTTAAGTTTAATCGGCTAGATTGCCGTAAAGTGATTTAATTTGCTCACAAACATTTATTGGACTCCAGATGTTAAGGATGTTAAACTCGTTATTAATTATGATTTTCCGACTAATGTTGAGGTAAATATTTGAATTTATTGAATTTATCTTTATCTTAAATTAATATTTATACATTTTTTTTTAAATATATGTGATATTTAATATAATTTTTTTTTATACATTTAGGATTATGTTCATCGTATTGGGCGAACAGGACGTGGTGGTGCTAAAGGACAAGCAATAACATTTTTCACAATGGAAAATGCTAAACAAGCTAAAGATTTAGTAAATATATTGCGAGAGGCTAATCAAGAAGTTGATCCAAAATTACTTGAACTTATGAAGATCGCTGCTGCTAGCAGTGGTAGTAGTGGTAATTATATTATTATTATTATTGTGATTATTATGATTATGATTATTATGATTATGATTATTATTATGATTATGATTATTATGATTATTATCATTAAATTATGATTATGATTATTATCATTAAATTATGATTATTATTTATTTGTTATTTCTAGGACGTTCAAGATATGGTACTGGTAAAACAAAAAGTCATTCTCGTTGGTGAATAACAATTAATAATAATATTTTTAAATAGAATGCAAAAAAATGTGTACATACACAACATATATATTATATTTATATTTATATCATACATATTATATAAATAAATATATTAAAATGTATGTATGACAAAATAACAAACAAATGACGCAAAAAAAAAAATAATTGATGACGAAAGAGAAGTGGGATAGAAAAAAATAAAAAATATAAAATCACGAAATATATATTTTTATTATTATTACTATTATTATTATTATTATTATTTTTATTTTTTTTTTTGATGCTAATTGTTTAGAAGAAATATTATTACAGAATTCTCAATTTTAATTTTAATTTTTTATATTTCAAAATTTTTAGTATATTTAAAATTATATAGAGAGATCATCATATATATATATATATATAATATAAATAATAATCTTAATCATAACTTTTTGTGCTAGATTTTAAAGTATTCTAACTTGTTGTTGGGGAATTTCCATAAGTGATTCATGGCGCATGACGTCCAGTATTGTCGATGGGACACAAAATGTTATTTTTTTAATTAAAAATTAAAAATGGTAACACGAAGGTGTCAATCGGAATGTTTATTATAATCATTTTACCTTAATCCTTTACACAAAACGATAAACTGGGCCAAGTCCAAAAGTAACTGTGCCCCCAAATTACCGTCTTAACAATTAGTTTAAAAATACAAATGTCAAACACAAGCCAAAAGCTTTTTACCCTCAATAAAAACTTATAGAAGAGTTATATCTACAAAAATATTTCAAAAAGTATACTCAAAAAAAAACTTATAGAAGAGAATACAGTGAATTTATATAGATCTACAAGACATATATATAAAATTAGAATGGCACCAGCACGTATTAAGAAAACTCAACTTGATTTCATAGATAATTCTAAGTTGTGTATTTTTTATTTTTGGGCTGGCTTAAAGGATGCTTTTTCTTGGCCTTCAAGTTTAATCACAATCTATGGGTATTCATAAATTTCAATAATCTATATATTCATTCATTTATTCGGAAAAAAAAATATTGATTCAAAACATTTATTATTCAAATTATCCACATCCAAAACATTTATTCTCAAATCAAAACAAATATATCTGTTTCATATATTTATATACAATTTTTCATACAATGGAAAAAAATAATTTATTATTCAAATGTGATATCTATGTCCATGTGACGTTTAAAGATCACAAACCATTTTAAATCGCACATTAAAATGTTTCACCTTAAACGGAGTTCTTTTCTTAGGGAGTATATTCTTTTTCAATCATGTTACTTTACCAATATTACATTTCTTTTTGAGAAAAACAAATTTCGGATCTATTCATGAAGAAGGAGATACTGGAGGTTATTCACCTTTTATTACAAATTTTTTGGATACGATTGTGGCTTTAACATATCAAGTAATTATTAATAGAGGTATAATAAGAGTATAATAGAGCATCATTATAATTATAATTGAGTATAATAATAATAATCATAATAGAATATAATTATAATTATAATAGAATATAATAATAATAGAAGTTATAATAATAATAATAATAATAATAATAGATCAGGATTATAGTTATGATAGAGTATAAACATTTATTTTTTTTTATTTTTTATTTTTAATTATTCATTTTATAGTTATTCTGGGTATATCCAATATTTCTGCTTAGTTTCGTGTTGAATGCAATTTGGTATCAGGAGATAGCGGACCGAGCATATCGATTACAATACGGACAACCCATAAATTCAAAATTAACATATAATAGGTAAAAATCATTAAATTATTATTATCATCATCATCAAAAATTATTTTATATAGAATAATAATTTATTTAATATATATAATATACATATTTTTTTATATCTATATATCTTTATATATATAATATAGATTAATTCGAGTTATAGCGGGAGAAATTTATCGAGCCATATTATTCATGAATTATTTGGTGGTGGCCACTATAGTTTATATTGTTCCGATTTTTGGACCATTGATATCATTCATGTATTTCTGTTGGATATACGCCTATTATAGTTTTGAGTAAGTTTTCTTTTTTTTTTTTTCAATCAATTATTTATTTAACAAATGCGTTATATAAGAGTCACGTGGCGTGATAACTGGAAATCCCATGTGACCACACTAAGTCGAATTATAATAATAATATAAATAATAATATATTAGATATAAATGGATTAATAAAGGATGGACATTGGAACAAAGAATAGAATACTTTGAAGAAAGGTGGTCTTATTTTGCTGGATTCGGTAAAATGATATTATTTATTTATTTTTATATTTATTTTATATTTATTTTTATATTTATTTTTATATTTATTAATATTTTATTATTTACATTTATTATTATTATTGTTATTATAATTATTATAAATTAATTAATTTACAGGTTTTACATTTACTGCGATAACGTTCTTTGTTGATCAATTTCTAAGTGCAGGAGTATTCGCACTTCTTTTCCCACTTGTAAGTAATTTTAATATTTTAACACTATATTATTAATTATTAATTTATCATCAAATATATCAATTAAATATTGTTAAAAAAAATTATTTAGTATATAATTATGGCCAATAATGCACTTCCCATGCCAAGACAAAATGAGAGTGCACGATTTTCAACATTTATGCCATACAAATTACGAGTTTTCTGGGTGGCCAAAAAAATGAATGATAAAATAATTAATAGTTTCAAAAAACGTGCCAATAGTGGAAATAAGTCAACACGAACAAGGATAAAAAATGAAGTTACTTCCAAATGATGATGAAGGAGGAAGTGACTGTTTAAAAATGCAACATTTCGTTAACTAGTAGCGTATTTCAATCCAATTTTTGCGCTCTATAATTCAAATAATAATAATATCCAATAATAATAATATCCAATAATAATAATAATAATAATAATAATGATGATGGTGATTAATCATTACCATTATCATTATTATCATTATTTTAATTTGAACTTTTTCTTTTTCTCTTTTTAAATGATTAATTAGTAATAATAATTATAATATAATATTTAAAGTTAAATCTTCAAAAATCATAGTCATAAACAATTATCATAAAAAAAAAAAGAATAGAATAATCATCATCCCGAATAATAATAAAGAATAAATGAATGAATGAGTGAATGAGTGAGTGAACGAATGAATGAATAGAATGCGAAGGAAAGAATTTTACAATATAAAAAAAAAAATAATTTATTCATAAATTAATATTTTTTGTTTCTGACCTAATATATTTATTTCCAGTTAATAATTTCTCTAATTTTATTTTATTTGGAATATAACTAAAAAAAAAAGAAAAGAGAATTAATAATTAATGTGTAGATAATAAATAGATAGATAAAATAAAATAGATTATATAAAATAAAATAGATTATATAAAATAAATAATAAAATCAAATAATAAAAATGATACCAACCTCTAAAAGATAAGATTCAGCCACCAATCTGGCACGTGAATTTAAACTTAATTTCATTTCACTAATTTCTCTATCTACTTCTTCCATAAATTGAATAATAAAATCTACTAATTTATGTTTATACATTTGTTCTGTATGGAAATTAGTAACTAAGAAACTAATATCATATCCCTAAAAATTAAGAATAACAATGATGAGATGAGAATAATAATTTAATAATGAGAATTAATAATTATGAGAAAAAAAAATGTTACCATAATTGGTTTTCTTCTAAGAATAATAAAATTCTCCGCTCGAATCATCATAAATCTAGTAAACTTATGACACAAAATTCTTTCAATATCATCGGCTTGTTTAATCTTAATACTAATTCGAATCGAATTAACCGATGGTTCTATGAAAACCCTTTCATTCTCATTTCGACTAATTGTTAATGCATTCGCTACCACTTCCGGTGAGGATCTAATTTATTAATTTATCAATATATATATATATATATGGAGATAGATAGATATCAATGTAATTTAATATTTAAATGTAATATCAAAGTAATTTATTTTATTACCTGGCTTCAACTTCAGGTTTATTATGCCTTTCTACAACTTGTGAAGGAAAGTTTTCTAAACAAAGGGCTGCTGTCAACGTAGATCTAACAGCTGCCAAGTATGGACGTAAAGTATTCGACTGTCATGTAATGATATATATATATATATTATTATATAGAGTAGATATAAAGAAGAAACACATATAGATAGATAGATAATAGATAGATATATTTATAGATATATATTATTATAATAATAATAATAATAATAATAGTAATAATAAAAATTTCTACCATTATTTATTTATATAATAAAGACAACAAAAGTTTTTCTCCAACTGATGTGCTTCGATGTTTGTAAATTAAATTAAATTATCCTAAATAAAGAAATTAGACATTGTTAAACTTACTTTGCGTTTATCATGTGATAATTTCCTATTTATCTCGGGATAATCTATGGAAGATCATCTGAACAGAATAAACTCTCTTCTCTCTATTAAATCCTTTTCTAAACGAATTAATGATATAATAATAATAGATTCAAAAGGAATATCAATAATGGAATGGAATTGAATCTTGTTATTGCTAATAACAAGGTATTTTTATGTACGTTATATGACACCTGGAAGTTACTATGGAATATATTAAACACGTTAATAAATTCATTAATAAATTTGGAATTCTTCCTGGGGATACTTACAACGACAAGGACAGAATTCTCCTATCACCAGAGGTAACATATAGGAAGAAAAAATTACAAGAATCTTAGAAAGATCAGGTATATAAAATAGCAACTCCAAAATTTCAACAATTGTTTAGGGAGTCAGACTTGTATTGGTGATTATAGATAGTGTGATTATATATATAAGTATGACTATTGGAGTTGCTAAGTGGAACATTATTTCCTGAGGAAGTGAAATATTTAGTAAAAGAGTGATCGATATACTCTGGTGATAAAGGTATCGATATTAAGGGGGATGTTAGTTGATGACCGATCCCTTCCCCTTCCCCTTCCCCATTTTGAATTGCATTCAATTACTCTTTTAAAATTGTAAAGGATTTACTTGTGATAGGGAATTATTGGAAAGAGGTTTCTAAAGAAAGTATATGTATATGATGCAGTACAATTAAAAACGAGATGAACAGGCTAATAAAAACACCATCAAAGATCTCCAGTAGATTAGTTTACAATATGGTAGTGACCAATTACCATTCGGGTCATAGGACTACAAAGCAATTTTTCTTTAGGATGCTACTCCGGCTAAAGATTAAACATACAAAGGAATGGATTTTTATGGCAGCGGGAGAACCAACAGCTCCAATTCCCTACTCACTTCTCATATTAAAATAAACAATTACATTTAAGTAAATTGATTAATTAATTTTATTTTATTATATTTGATTATATGTATTTATATATTTTAGTTATGAATAAAAATTTCTATACATTTTTTGATATTTATTATTATTATTATTTTCCTAAGATTTTGTCTACTATTAATGCAAAAATTTTTATATATATCATATATATATATATATATTTTTAATTTCTTACAACTAACTAAACCAACCAACCAACCAACTAACTAATTAACTAATTAACTAATTACAGGCAAAAAAAAAAAGAAAAAAAAAATATCAATAAAAAAAAAAAAATATAGGTTTAAATTAAATTTTTCTTTGGAATTAACGTATTAACGTATTATATTTGTATTTGTATGAAAAAAAAAAAAAATAAAAAAACAAACAATAAAAAAAAAAGAGAGAAAAAAAGGAAAAATTTACAAACGGATAAAATGAGAGAATGAGATAATAAATGTGACTACCACTGTTGATAATCAGATTCTGTTGATGGATATCTCGTGGATGTTGAAAATACATTATTATTGGTAGTTGACTGTGAAGGAGATTGTAAAGAAGATTGTTGTTGTTGTTGTTGTTGCTGTAGTTGTTGCTGTTGTTGTTGTTGTTGATTAATATTAATATTATTATTATTTGATAATGGTGATGGAGCAATTGGAATATAATGTCTTGAATTATTATTATGAATTGAATTAATCGAATTAATCATTTGATGTGATATTGATGGATGTACAACGGATTGTATAAGATTCGTAGGTTGAAGAAGTGACGATGACGATGACGACGATGGTGATGATGATGATGGTGGTCCATAAGAAGAATAAAATTGATTATTTTGGTAAATTGATCCATGTATAATTTCGGATGAAAAATTTGAATCAATTCCACTTGATAAAGGTTGTTGTGATTGTTGTTGTTGTTGTTGTTGTTGTTGTGATGAAGNATGGGTATTCATAAATTTCAATAATCTATATATTCATTCATTTATTCGGAAAAAAAAATATTGATTCAAAACATTTATTATTCAAATTATCCACATCCAAAACATTTATTCTCAAATCAAAACAAATATATCTGTTTCATATATTTATATACAATTTTTCATACAATGGAAAAAAATAATTTATTATTCAAATGTGATATCTATGTCCATGTGACGTTTAAAGATCACAAACCATTTTAAATCGCACATTAAAATGTTTCACCTTAAACGGAGTTCTTTTCTTAGGGAGTATATTCTTTTTCAATCATGTTACTTTACCAATATTACATTTCTTTTTGAGAAAAACAAATTTCGGATCTATTCATGAAGAAGGAGATACTGGAGGTTATTCACCTTTTATTACAAATTTTTTGGATACGATTGTGGCTTTAACATATCAAGTAATTATTAATAGAGGTATAATAAGAGTATAATAGAGCATCATTATAATTATAATTGAGTATAATAATAATAATCATAATAGAATATAATTATAATTATAATAGAATATAATAATAATAGAAGTTATAATAATAATAATAATAATAATAATAGATCAGGATTATAGTTATGATAGAGTATAAACATTTATTTTTTTTTATTTTTTATTTTTAATTATTCATTTTATAGTTATTCTGGGTATATCCAATATTTCTGCTTAGTTTCGTGTTGAATGCAATTTGGTATCAGGAGATAGCGGACCGAGCATATCGATTACAATACGGACAACCCATAAATTCAAAATTAACATATAATAGGTAAAAATCATTAAATTATTATTATCATCATCATCAAAAATTATTTTATATAGAATAATAATTTATTTAATATATATAATATACATATTTTTTTATATCTATATATCTTTATATATATAATATAGATTAATTCGAGTTATAGCGGGAGAAATTTATCGAGCCATATTATTCATGAATTATTTGGTGGTGGCCACTATAGTTTATATTGTTCCGATTTTTGGACCATTGATATCATTCATGTATTTCTGTTGGATATACGCCTATTATAGTTTTGAGTAAGTTTTCTTTTTTTTTTTTTCAATCAATTATTTATTTAACAAATGCGTTATATAAGAGTCACGTGGCGTGATAACTGGAAATCCCATGTGACCACACTAAGTCGAATTATAATAATAATATAAATAATAATATATTAGATATAAATGGATTAATAAAGGATGGACATTGGAACAAAGAATAGAATACTTTGAAGAAAGGTGGTCTTATTTTGCTGGATTCGGTAAAATGATATTATTTATTTATTTTTATATTTATTTTATATTTATTTTTATATTTATTTTTATATTTATTAATATTTTATTATTTACATTTATTATTATTATTGTTATTATAATTATTATAAATTAATTAATTTACAGGTTTTACATTTACTGCGATAACGTTCTTTGTTGATCAATTTCTAAGTGCAGGAGTATTCGCACTTCTTTTCCCACTTGTAAGTAATTTTAATATTTTAACACTATATTATTAATTATTAATTTATCATCAAATATATCAATTAAATATTGTTAAAAAAAATTATTTAGTATATAATTATGGCCAATAATGCACTTCCCATGCCAAGACAAAATGAGAGTGCACGATTTTCAACATTTATGCCATACAAATTACGAGTTTTCTGGGTGGCCAAAAAAATGAATGATAAAATAATTAATAGTTTCAAAAAACGTGCCAATAGTGGAAATAAGTCAACACGAACAAGGATAAAAAATGAAGTTACTTCCAAATGATGATGAAGGAGGAAGTGACTGTTTAAAAATGCAACATTTCGTTAACTAGTAGCGTATTTCAATCCAATTTTTGCGCTCTATAATTCAAATAATAATAATATCCAATAATAATAATATCCAATAATAATAATAATAATAATAATAATGATGATGGTGATTAATCATTACCATTATCATTATTATCATTATTTTAATTTGAACTTTTTCTTTTTCTCTTTTTAAATGATTAATTAGTAATAATAATTATAATATAATATTTAAAGTTAAATCTTCAAAAATCATAGTCATAAACAATTATCATAAAAAAAAAAAGAATAGAATAATCATCATCCCGAATAATAATAAAGAATAAATGAATGAATGAGTGAATGAGTGAGTGAACGAATGAATGAATAGAATGCGAAGGAAAGAATTTTACAATATAAAAAAAAAAATAATTTATTCATAAATTAATATTTTTTGTTTCTGACCTAATATATTTATTTCCAGTTAATAATTTCTCTAATTTTATTTTATTTGGAATATAACTAAAAAAAAAAGAAAAGAGAATTAATAATTAATGTGTAGATAATAAATAGATAGATAAAATAAAATAGATTATATAAAATAAAATAGATTATATAAAATAAATAATAAAATCAAATAATAAAAATGATACCAACCTCTAAAAGATAAGATTCAGCCACCAATCTGGCACGTGAATTTAAACTTAATTTCATTTCACTAATTTCTCTATCTACTTCTTCCATAAATTGAATAATAAAATCTACTAATTTATGTTTATACATTTGTTCTGTATGGAAATTAGTAACTAAGAAACTAATATCATATCCCTAAAAATTAAGAATAACAATGATGAGATGAGAATAATAATTTAATAATGAGAATTAATAATTATGAGAAAAAAAAATGTTACCATAATTGGTTTTCTTCTAAGAATAATAAAATTCTCCGCTCGAATCATCATAAATCTAGTAAACTTATGACACAAAATTCTTTCAATATCATCGGCTTGTTTAATCTTAATACTAATTCGAATCGAATTAACCGATGGTTCTATGAAAACCCTTTCATTCTCATTTCGACTAATTGTTAATGCATTCGCTACCACTTCCGGTGAGGATCTAATTTATTAATTTATCAATATATATATATATATATGGAGATAGATAGATATCAATGTAATTTAATATTTAAATGTAATATCAAAGTAATTTATTTTATTACCTGGCTTCAACTTCAGGTTTATTATGCCTTTCTACAACTTGTGAAGGAAAGTTTTCTAAACAAAGGGCTGCTGTCAACGTAGATCTAACAGCTGCCAAGTATGGACGTAAAGTATTCGACTGTCATGTAATGATATATATATATATATTATTATATAGAGTAGATATAAAGAAGAAACACATATAGATAGATAGATAATAGATAGATATATTTATAGATATATATTATTATAATAATAATAATAATAATAATAGTAATAATAAAAATTTCTACCATTATTTATTTATATAATAAAGACAACAAAAGTTTTTCTCCAACTGATGTGCTTCGATGTTTGTAAATTAAATTAAATTATCCTAAATAAAGAAATTAGACATTGTTAAACTTACTTTGCGTTTATCATGTGATAATTTCCTATTTATCTCGGGATAATCTATGGAAGATCATCTGAACAGAATAAACTCTCTTCTCTCTATTAAATCCTTTTCTAAACGAATTAATGATATAATAATAATAGATTCAAAAGGAATATCAATAATGGAATGGAATTGAATCTTGTTATTGCTAATAACAAGGTATTTTTATGTACGTTATATGACACCTGGAAGTTACTATGGAATATATTAAACACGTTAATAAATTCATTAATAAATTTGGAATTCTTCCTGGGGATACTTACAACGACAAGGACAGAATTCTCCTATCACCAGAGGTAACATATAGGAAGAAAAAATTACAAGAATCTTAGAAAGATCAGGTATATAAAATAGCAACTCCAAAATTTCAACAATTGTTTAGGGAGTCAGACTTGTATTGGTGATTATAGATAGTGTGATTATATATATAAGTATGACTATTGGAGTTGCTAAGTGGAACATTATTTCCTGAGGAAGTGAAATATTTAGTAAAAGAGTGATCGATATACTCTGGTGATAAAGGTATCGATATTAAGGGGGATGTTAGTTGATGACCGATCCCTTCCCCTTCCCCTTCCCCATTTTGAATTGCATTCAATTACTCTTTTAAAATTGTAAAGGATTTACTTGTGATAGGGAATTATTGGAAAGAGGTTTCTAAAGAAAGTATATGTATATGATGCAGTACAATTAAAAACGAGATGAACAGGCTAATAAAAACACCATCAAAGATCTCCAGTAGATTAGTTTACAATATGGTAGTGACCAATTACCATTCGGGTCATAGGACTACAAAGCAATTTTTCTTTAGGATGCTACTCCGGCTAAAGATTAAACATACAAAGGAATGGATTTTTATGGCAGCGGGAGAACCAACAGCTCCAATTCCCTACTCACTTCTCATATTAAAATAAACAATTACATTTAAGTAAATTGATTAATTAATTTTATTTTATTATATTTGATTATATGTATTTATATATTTTAGTTATGAATAAAAATTTCTATACATTTTTTGATATTTATTATTATTATTATTTTCCTAAGATTTTGTCTACTATTAATGCAAAAATTTTTATATATATCATATATATATATATATATTTTTAATTTCTTACAACTAACTAAACCAACCAACCAACCAACTAACTAATTAACTAATTAACTAATTACAGGCAAAAAAAAAAAGAAAAAAAAAATATCAATAAAAAAAAAAAAATATAGGTTTAAATTAAATTTTTCTTTGGAATTAACGTATTAACGTATTATATTTGTATTTGTATGAAAAAAAAAAAAAATAAAAAAACAAACAATAAAAAAAAAAGAGAGAAAAAAAGGAAAAATTTACAAACGGATAAAANTATATTTTAGTTATGAATAAAAATTTCTATACATTTTTTGATATTTATTATTATTATTATTTTCCTAAGATTTTGTCTACTATTAATGCAAAAATTTTTATATATATCATATATATATATATATATTTTTAATTTCTTACAACTAACTAAACCAACCAACCAACCAACTAACTAATTAACTAATTAACTAATTACAGGCAAAAAAAAAAAGAAAAAAAAAATATCAATAAAAAAAAAAAAATATAGGTTTAAATTAAATTTTTCTTTGGAATTAACGTATTAACGTATTATATTTGTATTTGTATGAAAAAAAAAAAAAATAAAAAAACAAACAATAAAAAAAAAAGAGAGAAAAAAAGGAAAAATTTACAAACGGATAAAATGAGAGAATGAGATAATAAATGTGACTACCACTGTTGATAATCAGATTCTGTTGATGGATATCTCGTGGATGTTGAAAATACATTATTATTGGTAGTTGACTGTGAAGGAGATTGTAAAGAAGATTGTTGTTGTTGTTGTTGTTGCTGTAGTTGTTGCTGTTGTTGTTGTTGTTGATTAATATTAATATTATTATTATTTGATAATGGTGATGGAGCAATTGGAATATAATGTCTTGAATTATTATTATGAATTGAATTAATCGAATTAATCATTTGATGTGATATTGATGGATGTACAACGGATTGTATAAGATTCGTAGGTTGAAGAAGTGACGATGACGATGACGACGATGGTGATGATGATGATGGTGGTCCATAAGAAGAATAAAATTGATTATTTTGGTAAATTGATCCATGTATAATTTCGGATGAAAAATTTGAATCAATTCCACTTGATAAAGGTTGTTGTGATTGTTGTTGTTGTTGTTGTTGTTGTTGTGATGAAGAAGGTGTTGTTGATGTCGGTGTTGGTGGTTGAGGTTGAGAAGGTGGTGGTTGAGGTGGTGAATGATTCATTTTTTCAAGTAATCCATGAATACTAGGTAAATTTATTCCAGAAGATGATGATCCCGGTGAATAATTAATAGATTTATTTCCATTGCACGATATATTTGATGATGAAATATTTGATATCGGTGATATATTCGTTGACAAATTTGATGGTGATGATAATTCTTCATAAGGTCCGTGAAATTGTCGAAAACCATTTGCATAATTATATGGATAAGGATTATTATTTAATGATAAATATTGTATTCCATTTCCTGTTGTTGTCGTCGTCGTTGTTGTTCCATTCAATGAATTTGTAAAAGTTGTTGAACTTGATGGAGATTTCATGTATTGGGATGATATAAACTTATTATCATTATTATTATTATTATTGTGACTTCCATTTGTTGTTGAAAATGTGGTGACTTGTTGAGATGAATCATCTGGTGAGAAATCAATTTGTTGAGATTGATGAATTATATCAAATTCATTTTTATTATTATTGTTCATATTATTATGATTAGGTTCAATTTTGGTTCGTTTTGAATTTGGACCGGAATCGGTAGAATCATACATAGTAGTAAGTTTTCTAGAAAGTTGTTGTTTCGATGTATTATTAATAGGTGCATAATCTTCATTAAATTCTTTTGAAACATTTTTTACGCCTGATATAATTCTATCGATATTCATCGTCGCCGTCGTCGTCGTAGTCGTTGGATAATGATTATTTGAATTGAAATTAGAAGAAGAAGAAAGTAGTAAAGGTTCTATGAGGTAAGCTGATTGAGATAATTGAGGTAATTGTTGTTCAGGTAAAGGAAGCGATATTATTGGTTTAAGAATATTCGTCATATTCGTTATATCTGTGATTGGAGTATCATTAAATGTGGAAGAAGATTCTCCCCCATAATCTTTCTGTTGTTGATATTTGATATCATCATCACCATCATCATTATCATCCGTACTTGCTGATTTTTTGGTATCACCATTTCGTTTGGAATTTCTTTGCATGATCAACTAAAAAAATAAAATAAAATAAAATAAAATAAAAATTAAAATTAAATGAATATTATTTTTATTATTTTTCCTTATAATTTTTATATCAATAATTAATTAATTATTTATTTATTTACCTTTTCAATAATTTTATTTAATTTTTTTCGCCTAATTTGCATTTCATTCTCATTGGATGATGTACCGTTCATTGTCAAGATACCATTAATTCGTTTACTTATAAGTCCTTTGATATGATGTTTGGAAACTGCCAAAGTTCTAAAATCTTGTTCCACCGATCTATCAAACTATAAGTAAATTTATTAACTTAACTTTAACCCATAATTATATAATAATTATATAAATAATCAAATAATTATATAAATAATAATAATCAAATAATAATCAAAAGAATTATTTAAATTATTTACCTGAAGTACACTTTTTTTCAAAAAGTTCATAAGAAATGCTTCATACTGAGAATCAATAAATATTCGTTGACCAACTCTATTATTACAATCTAAAATTTGACCGGAATATGTTTGTTTCGTTTCAAGAAGAATTGTCTGTTTAAAAAAAAATATATGATTAAAGTTTAAAATTTCAAGATACATTAAAGTTAAAGTTTAAAAATTAAAGTAAAAATTAACGATATATTACACACATATTTTATAATATAATATATATATATATATATATATATATAATATATAATATGTTAAATAAATGAACCTACTTTTAAGGCACAACTTAATTGTTTCATAACATTCGAACACATATACATTTGACGATTGATATCAAATGTAAGTTTACTAGGTTTAATGCTTTTTTTCCCTTTACCCTTCCATATTTTTCCATTTTTTTGTTTTCCAGATTTATTATCATTATTATTAATAATACCATTATTATTACTATAATTATAATTATTACTATTATTATTATTATTATTATTATTATTATTATTATTATTATTGATATCTTCAATAGGTGCCCGAAACATACATAAGGAATTAAGGATTCCATCTGTGATAGGTATCCTTGTATTAATTGGAGGACAGGTCACGGATGATATCGATACAATGACACCTACACTATTCGGAAACTTCGAAAAAAAAAATTAAATTAAAATTAATTAAAAAAATTAAATTAAATTAAATTATATAAATATATATATATAATATTATGATAAATAATTTAAAATAATTTAAAATGATTTAAAATACTTCTTCTTGTATCCTTTGTTGTTTTTTAATATCATTTTGTGTAGGGATTTGATTCGATGCAAGATTGCTATTATTTTTATATCAATAATAAAATATTGCAAAAATTTATTCAATTAATACAATTAATACAATTAATGGAAATGGATAACGAAAATTAGACAAATAAGAAATATATTTTACACATATATTTTATAAATCTAGGTACCTTCGATACCATCCCAATAATTGAACACCAGATTGTTTAAAGGTATTAATAGCTTTTTCTCGGGATTGAGTTATTTCTTGTACAGTTCCCGTCATCAATGCGGTGACTTCCCTAAAAATACGACGATTATGATAATTTATTATTATTATTATCAATTTTTTTTTACAAGCATAATATATATATTTTTTTTTTTTTAAAAAAAAAAAAATAAAAAAAAGTACCTTTCGGAAGCCACGAATTGGCTTATGCGACATACGGCGGTGTTGTTATCTTCTTCAATGTCACATATTCCTCCTAAATATCCCAGTACTTCATGCCTTGAGTCAATATAGGAACATTCGTGAAGTGCGAGAATTATTGACTCATTAATTGATAACTTATAATTTCTAAAGAAATCAAAGATTTTATTTTTATTATTATTATTTTTCTCTCCCACATTTAGTTAGTTAATGTTTTTTCTTACGATGTGCGATCTGATCTTCTCAGATCTTCTCAAGGGTAGATCCAATTTCATGTCAAATTCAATAACGTTTTGTTTGTAATTAACTTACCCAGCTAGGTCGTCATTGGTTTCGTAATTTGAATTTAAAGTGGTGCCTTCGATAATTGCGGGTGTTTTCTGTGGCATCCTCTTAGATCGATGAGCTATCAGTTAAAAGAGATCAGGTTTTTTTTTTCAATCTACATATACATATACATATATATATATATATATAAATAAAATACGAATAGAAAGGAGTTATAGAAAGAAATGAAACTAACTGATCTGATGAATGAACTTTTATTAAAACGTTCAATCGAAAAGAATATATATATATATATGATGTTTTTTATTAATGAAGTTCAACTAATATCTATTGGTTTTTGGTTTTTCGATATTTTTAGTATTTTCTAAGTTAATTTATTTTCAAGGAGGTTTTTTGTAGTAGGACAACGTTAACTGATATAATGAAAAAACTGGGTAATTGGATGCCAAGTGTGGTTTGTGCGTATGTAGATTTCGATTCGATGATTTTTCAATACTTTCTAAAAATGTCCGATCTGACGTGTCACGTGATTACCGAACATTTATCCGATTTTTTTTTTTTTTCATTTATTAATAATGTCACCTGGGATAATAGCTGTCTGAATCAGCGACTCCTATATTATAACTTTGATAGAACTTTCACAAGAAATATTCAAAAAAATAAAATAAAATAAAATAGAAAACTTATATACGCAGAACTTTTTATATTACTATACAGGTAAGAGAAATTTAGTAATATTGAACAGTAATTTCAAATGTATATTCATAATAAAACACGTTATTTAGGACTAAACAAAAAAAAAATATTAAAGAGGAATTATCAAATAATATTGATTTTATTCCTGTTTCTATTATAGTGGGGGCGTATAAAGTCTTTTTTTTATTCAGTTGGGTCTTCAAATAATATAATTTAGCAAAAAGGCGGGTGAAGGGTACAAATTATCATTGATTCATTCTTTTCGGAAAAAAAAAAACTGCAATCTTTGTTTCAAAAATTTAAAAATGTCACTGTATTCTTGAAATATGTATGTACATCAAGAATTGCATATTAGTAAAACTTATATTGGAGCAACTCTTAATAATGTATGGAAAAATTCAAAAAATATGAAAGACAGATTCTTTATAAGTATCGTGTTCTTCCTACTTGTAAACCTGAAGATTTGGAACAATTACTAAATAATAAAAAATATTATTCAATTATTATCTCAAACGGATAACAATTTCAAATATTGATTGGTTTTATCGAACTTTTTTTGATGTGCAAAGTCGTACATTAATAATTTTACAACTTTAAAATATATATTATATAAATCGGTTGCAAGGAATCAGTTAGGGAAGTGTTGAATTTACTGAAAATTCGAAAAAAATTTGAGTGTAAGTATATTATTTTATTCGAAAAAGATTTATATTCATTCAATATTCTAATTATTTCTTGACTTTTTAAAACTAAAAAAAATTTAAGTTGGTTGACATCTTATATATCAGAATTATGGCAAAAAAAAAATAGATATAGTTATGACGAGAATTACAAAAAAAAAAAATCATCTATTTGAATTTTTTTTCAAATCATAAAACTTGGAAATCAACCATTAATTAATTATTAACATTAATTCTTAATTCTTTGTTGTTATTTATGGAGTAAATACAGTAAACAGGAAAAAAAAATTAAAGAATTTGCATTATAATAAAATTATATTTAATAATCACTCCCAACATCTATTTCCTTTATGGGATTTCCATACTACATTCTTCGGAAACTTATAAAATAAAATATCAATTAATTAATTAAATTTATTAATATTAAAATAAAACAGAATTGATATTTGAAATTAAATATATCATAAAAAAGCTTACTTAGATAATCTTTAGTAATTAATTCATGTGTATTTTTATCATCATTTTCATTAAGATTCTTAGGCTTTGGAAGATTTTTGAAGTTAAAACATCTTCTGGTGTAGATTGCTGATGGATGTATTTCATATGAAGTTGACCCATTGTTATTTACTGGATTTGTTAAGTTTAATCTGTCACATTCTTCAATTTGTCTACATATTTCTGATTCTCTAACCTCACCCTCTATATTAATCTTATAATTATTAAAATTAGTCCACAATTCTTCAGCAGTTGGTCTTTGTTCCGATTTTGCATCCCAACATCTTTTCATTATGTCTACTAGTAATTGAGGTATAACAATATGAGATGGAATTTCTGGTCTATATCCATTACAAATCTTTAATGCAAGATCTTTATCATGGGGAATATTGTAGAAAGGAGGAATTCCTGTTAATATTTCAAACATGATCATTGCAAAACCATATATGTCTGATGCCTTTGAGTAATTATCATCACCAGATAATACTTCAGGAGTTATATATGGAATTACTCCAAAAACCTTTTGTTTACTATCTTTAGAAATCCCGGTTTCGTCAGCTGGTTTAGATAAACCTAGATCAGTAATCAAGCATACTTCCTGATTATGCGAAAGAATATTTCCGATATGAAAATCTTGGTGAATTAAATTAACCTTATCATGTATAACACATAATCCACTTGAAATAATTAGTAAACTATTTAATTTATCTAACCATGATAATGTAAAAAATTTTGATTTTAAAAAATTTCTAAGATTGCCACCCTCCATAAAACACATCACAAACATATAATTCTTTGTCTCGGGATCTTGAGTGATACCAAAACACGGTACTATTGCTTCATTACACTTTAAATGATTTTTAAACTAAATAAATATAAAAAATGTAAAATAAACAAACTTATCTGTTAAGTTTATAAAAGAATATTATCTTAATATAAAATCAGTATAAACTACCTCATTTAAAAATCCAGTTGTTATATTTTGTGAATTGTTTAAAGATTTTAATGCGACTTTTTTTTCATAAATTCTTTCCCATTGTTTTTGTTGGAGATTCCACTTTAAAATATTTCCTTCCTTCCAAGTAGCTGAATATATTTTTCCAAAGCCTCCTTTATCAATATATTTTATGTTTTCAAATTTGGAATATGGAATCCATTCAATAAAGGAAAGATAGTTGATACAATTTGATTGTGATTCTTGAATGATTTCATCAATATCTTTGTTTCCACTTGTCCAATTTCCAAAATTCTGTTGAAAATGTTGAGAATTACATTGTAAGCACCATTCTTCATCTGTATTTTCATTTCCACATTCTTCACATATTCCATAATCTTTATAATTAACTTTAGGAGTTTCTTCGGTATCCGGTTTATCAGAAATTGAAATTTCATTTATTTCATTCACTACTTCGTTTAAATTATTTGTAATAGTACTTTTCTCCATAATTTAATTTAAATATAAATAAAATTAATTTAGAATACGTATAGAAAGTCAAGTGAATGTTTTAAGTTAATAACGAAGTAACGAGTGTTTAAAATTTTTTTATAATATAGTATTATTGATTGTTAAACAAGATATCCATTTAAGTTTGTAATTTTCTATTTAAAAATTACGTTAGATTTTTTTTTTTTTTTAAAAAAAAAAATAATGTCGTTTTTATTTTTATTTTGTGAAAAGAATTAATAGATGCTTCTTGTGCGATCGTAAATACTGGTTTACTGATGTTATGAGGTGTAAAGCGTACGAAAAATTCATTGTAGACATCATTATTTCTGCTAAACGAATTGGATTTTAAATACATTTGAAATAATAACATTATACATGCAAATGTATTTTTTTTTTTTAAAAAAAAAAATAATGTCGTTTTTATTTTTATTTTGTGAAAAGAATTAATAGATGCTTCTTGTGCGATCGTAAATACTGGTTTACTGATGTTATGAGGTGTAAAGCGTACGAAAAATTCATTGTAGAAATCATTATTTCTGCTAAACGAATTGGATTTTAAATACATTTGAAATAATAAAATTATACATGCAAATGTATTTTTTTTTTTATCTAGATGAGGCATCCAATTTTGGAAGTGGGGTAGAGGGTTAAATAATAACTAATAACTAAAAATAACTAACTAGGTAATAATAATAACAATAATAACTAACTAATAATAAATAAAATAACAAATAATAACTAACTAATAACTAGAGGGGAGCAAGATTATTGTATTGGTTGTGGTTGTATATGCGGAGCTTTATTTGGATATATTTGGATTTTGTTTTATTTTATTTTATCAATAAGTGAAATGGATATAATGACTTGTCGAAAGTTAACTCCATATGTCATCTGATTTGTATAAATTATGCCCTGAATTAAACTTATTTTTTTAAAAATTTTATTCTGTTCGAAGTACGAAAGTGACTAAACATCTAGAAAAAGACAAGAAAAATAATTATGCTAAAATAATAATAATAATTATTATTATTATTGTCGTCGTCGTCGTCGTTACGTTATTTTACTATTGTTGCTATTGTTGGAAGAACATTTGTTGATAAGCTTCGTGGTGTGTATAGAGCAATGACTATGTTAGGATTTCATGAGTATCGAAGACATACATATAGATATTTTAGTACAATTAATAATATGCTTATTTTAACTGGATGGGCATTTGTAACGAAGATAGAAGAATAATAATAATTCTAACAACAACAACAATTATTATTATTCTTCTTCGATGCGATGAAGAATAAAAATAATAATGATGATAATTATGAATATTTTAATGATAATATGATAGTGGTGGGTTTGTATGATGATAACGATTATAAAATTATTTTAACCTATTATATAAAGTTTCGTTATATTTTACCATATATAGTTGAAGTTATTTGAGAATTCGTAACTGCAAGGCTAGAATTCGTGAACTTTAAGGAAGTTTAACTTTTTTTAAAACATTCTCGACTAATAAAGTTATTTAAAATTATACTATTTAATAAGTCTTGACTTCAAAAAGTTAGCATAAAAACTAGCCAATATCTTTTTTTTCGATGACCACCACGATTACGGCTCATGTCATACAATATTTGTGATACATAAGGAAAATTTAATTGTCGAATTTAAGTAAATACATAACATAAATTGAATAATAAAAATTTAAAAGAAAATGTAATTAATGTAGTTATGATCCTATTAATCATAATAGTATCTTGAACTTAAATAAATAAATTTGGATGAGATCTGGAAATTTTATCTAATCTTTGATACTCAAGAGCAACATTAGGATCCGTAATAAATGTTGATCTATCTAAATGGGATATCTCAATATTATTTCAGGCGGGACATCTGCTGAGAACAACATATGCTTGCCCGGAAGAGAAGATATTACCATCCAATGCTAAGCAGACTTTTGGTAGAGTAAGACCTTGAGTCTTATGCACAGTCAAGGCAAAACAGTTTTGTAATGGAAATTGAGTTCGTTTACAATTATTTCCATTAATTTCAAAATAATGGGTATGCCTATACGATTGGTGAAATCATGAATATAGCAGATGGTAGTTAATTTTGCAGGCATTTTCAAAAAAAATAGAATTAACAAAATTTTTTTTATCAAAAAAAAAAATTTAATTCAAAAAAAAAATTCCGAAACCTATTTTTTTTATCTCAAAATTTTTACTGTTAACATTTTTTTGATCAAATAAGCTTGCACGGTAAAAAAAAATTCTTCTGTGGTCCATTAACTTTTTCCATTAGTAAATAATGGATTCATCACGATTACCAATAAAAATAATTCCTTATTCATTCATCTCATTTTTTTTACGGCTTCATTAATTTTTTGAAAATAATTCCTTATTCATTATAACAATTGTGCACAAATCGAAATGCCATTATGATTACTAATAAAAATAATTCCATATTTATTTATTTATTTTTGTGCCTCATCAATTTTGCGATTACTAATAAAAATAATTCCATATTTATTTATTTATTTTTGTGCCTCATCAATTTTGCGATTACTAATAAAAATAATTCCATATTTATNAAAAAAAAAATTCCGAAACCTATTTTTTTTATCTCAAAATTTTTACTGTTAACATTTTTTTGATCAAATAAGCTTGCACGGTAAAAAAAAATTCTTCTGTGGTCCATTAACTTTTTCCATTAGTAAATAATGGATTCATCACGATTACCAATAAAAATAATTCCTTATTCATTCATCTCATTTTTTTTACGGCTTCATTAATTTTTTGAAAATAATTCCTTATTCATTATAACAATTGTGCACAAATCGAAATGCCATTATGATTACTAATAAAAATAATTCCATATTTATCGTGGCTCATCAGTCATCACGATTACCAATATAATTCATATGATTTGTGCAACAAAATAATTCTTTGAATTTTTCTTATATAAAGAACATTGATTCCCGGAGGGTGTGGGGAGTCACTCTAATCGATTACAAAATCGATTACCATTACAAAATCGATTTCGATTAAGATAATGATATGATTATTTAAAAACAAACCTATTTTTTTTCCTCTTCCATGCAAGATTTTCTTACCAAAAAAGAGTATCATGGGCAAGTGTTTTGATTATCTTTTTCCTGGAACTTCACGGGATTCACCACTCACATTGCGAAGCTTATACACATGATGCCAACATGATTCAACAAAATAGGAAAAACATTAGCCCTAAAATCTATATCATTATAATTTCAAACCGGTTACAATTTTTGAAAACGGGATTTTAGCCACGATTTTCATATGATTACGTGATATCGATTTCTATTATTTTGTGTATAAATCATCTTTTTTCGAACTTTTGTTTCATAAATCTTGGTTATCCAAGTTCGTATAACATATACAGTACAAAAAATAACCTCGCAATTCTGTTTGCCCTTTGATAGACTCAGAAAAGATATTTCAATACCATTAGCCATAACATTGCTTTGGTCAAAAAGGAAGAATCACGGCTCCCAAGAACATACAAACTGTCAAATTATTTTTAAGGCCTCTGCGACAGTACCACTATTTTCTTTACTTACAAAGAAGTGCACCCCGACAACTGCGATTATCCCAAATATATAATGTAAATAATTTCCAATCATACTTATTTATTTTATAAGTGGAATTGATTAATGTTAACAACACAAAATGCTGAAGTTTTTCCAGTTAATTAGGATGTGCGAAAACGAAACTATATGATAATCAGTGAAGAATTTAAAAACGCTCCACTTGGTATTCTTGATTTTTTTAAAAAAAAACAGATTCTTCGATATCTAATTCCAGATTTATATTACCTGTAAGATAAGTATTTTGCGGTTTATAAACTTTACTTTTTATATTAGTAACTTTCTTTTTTCTTAATTCTTTTACACTAGAACTAAGATCTAATTTTTCGATTGCATATTCTTTAATTGCATTCATGATAGTCGGCGGTAGATAGTTTTTGATAGTCTCTTGCTCAACTAAATTTCGAACAAATTGAGAATTTCATTTTCTTCAATGATATATGTATGGTTGGAACTATTTTAATGTGCACTTTCTTTTCTATGATAAATCACGATAATTTTATTTTTGCGAAATATAGGTTTGCAGGGCAGATCTTAGTTTTTCGTCATTTTTCGTCTAGGATTCCTTTTTTACGCACACTTGATGGGTTGTGCTTGGTAAAATGACATGCAAAAGTTTTTCAAAAGTTTCTGTTAGTGTGATTTCGTCCAAATATTTGAAACGAGAGGCCATTATTCTTTATCAAATTCGTGCATTGAAACTTCAAATGGTTGGTCAACATTAAAGAGAAGCCCATATTTTTGATCAAGGGTAAGTTGTGATGATATATAAAATTTGGTTTGACTGTTTTCAATCCTTTCTAATAATATGGCACCATTTGTAAGGACACCTTTCTGTATCGTACTACTTGTGGTTGCCTATAGTTCCAAATTGCAAATAAGTATAAACAATCCGATACAACTATTAACTAAAAGCTTTACATACAGTCAACAGATTTTCCTTGTTTTCTTCTAACGTTTCATTCAAATTTTCCATTATTTTAAATAGATTGATCATGAAAAAGAGTCTTGTTTCTCGTCACTAAAAGGACAAAAAAACAAGTTGATTATCTTAATTCTCCGTCCAATAAAAATGATATATCCTGTGATTACGTGATCATTGACGATTATTGACGATCACCCAAAATCATGAAATGTACCTGGCTTTAGACAACCCAAGTTGAAAAATATTTTTTGCGATCTTCAAATATGAACTTATTAAAATCACTGTTTCACATTTGCTCTGTTATGTTGTTTAATTTTAGATCTCATCAAGTGGTAACGATCCGATCCTATAGTAGTACTCAAGAAAAGAAAAATACAGTTAGGTAAGAAACATTAATCCATTTAATTGTGACTCCACAATCTCAACACACTCTTTTTCTCATTAGACAAACAGAAGAAATACTAAAAAAGTATTGGAACTCATTCAAGAATGCTAACCCATCCAAGAAAGTACGTTAAGATGTTTTATTAAAACTTTATTAGTCATTTTAACCAGTTTTTTTTTTTTAGTCAACCAGAAATAAAATTTTATTTACCACTGGCATTGGCATTTTGGCTTATTATCTTTACTTAACTTACGAAAGCCTTGATGCCCGGGTCAAAAAAATGTCAAATGTTTTTGAAAAGGGAAAAATCAATCAGAAGATTAAAATGTTTTCAAAAAACCTGATCAAACGTGAAAATCTTGAAAATACTCTTATCCAAATTTTGCAAGATTTTTCAGGAGGAAATTACTATCTAATTATGGGTGAACATGGTACAGGAAAGTCAACCTTGATTCGAAATACCATCTTAAAACTTAAAGAGCCAAAGGTAAATTATTTAATATTTTCTTTCCTTTTCAATTTAATCACATTTTATTTCGTTTCAATAGGGTGTTGTTCATTTTGAGTGTCCCTCAGAAATGAATAATTTTACAAAAGAATTGGCAAATCATTTGGATTGTAAGTTATATCCATTTAAGCTTCGAGATATTATCATTCAGTGGATAACAAATGCAACAAGAAAAAGTACCATGTATTTTTTTATGTTTTATAACAATTCACATCACATTTAAGCTCATAAAGGCTTCACATGGTATATAAAACCAGTTGAGAATTCAAAATACCCTACTTGGAATCTCTTAAAAGCACAACTTGTTAATATGTCATATTACTATGAGGAAAAATACAAACGTCCAGTTGTTTTAGTTCTTGATCAAGTAGATCGTATTGCTAAAAAGGATTCTGAGTTTCTTGGGATACTCCAAGATTTTGCAAAGGATTGCGCAGATAATTACTCGCTTGTCATTATATTTGTTGCAAGTGAAGGCTTGGTATCACGACTTTTACAATGTAAGATACTATGAATTTAACATTCCTTTATACATGACTGAATTATTTTTATTAAATCTCATTTCTATTATTACAGCACGTTCTGCCTGGTCACGAGCAAGTATTTCTTTTGAAGTTGGTGATATTCCAGATGAAGAGGCAGTGAAATTCCTGCAAAATTTTGCTATTGACCCCAAAATCGCTGAACGTGTAGTGAAATATCTAACAGGTGGACGATTTGCTTTATTAAACCAGTTCCAAAAATTAAATCGATATAGAATTAATTCATTTGAAGGTATTATTTATTGCAATTTTAGTTTCTTAGTTTAAATACTTTGTTCTGATCTAATATTCCTATTTTATCAGAATTTAAGATGAAACTATTTAAGCAAATTAAAAAAGATTTGGATATGATAGAATTTTCTATAAACCATAAAATTTTCACAAAGCTTATTGAAGTACATCGTATTGATATCAGCCAAGCTAAATTTGATATACCTCTTAATATGATTCATAAACTTATTGAAGTTAATATTCTCAAAGAAAATCAAGACTATACAGTGTCCTTTCATTCACGTTATGTTGATACTTTCTTTAGAGAACAAATCAAACCTGAGTAAAGTTATCATTTATTATTTTTATTTCATGTTTTGTGTAATTGAGCACGAATTATATGTAGTTATTGTCGATCGAAAATGGATTAAAAATCATACAATTGAAATGATAAGTTTATTTATAATAATACAATGTAAGAGGTTATTTTTATACATTAAAACTCAGTATCAGTTATCTATAGCATTAGTTTTTTACATCTCGTAGTAATAAATTACCAGTAAATACAAAATATGATGACTTTATACTATTTATACACATCAGGTGATTACTCATCTATAAAATTGTCTATATATATCACCGATAATTGACAATTCCTCATGTATCACTCGATATTTTGTTTATTATTTAGTTTAAATACAATAGAATCTTATTTCAGAATAAATGGTATTTTGGCTCTGAATTTTACATTATCTCGAATATACATCATGAGAAATGAGAATATAAATGTAATACGTAAAAAATTAAATAATTTAAGTTGCACTTTAAATGTCAATTAAAAAACTTACTTTAAGATAACGAAAGTTGATTAATTTATTTCTTGTAGTATTTTTGCTTTTTCACAACCATGGTTTTATATACACATATATCTTTCAGATCTAAATTGAAGAAATAAGAAATGCTTGTATCAGAAGTGTCAAAATCAGAGACAGTATCTGAATCTGTGAAATACTTGACTCTATCTTTCTTGTTTTTATTTTGGCATGAGTTAGAAAAAGTGGAGTTGTAGAATTCATCAACATTATTTTTAGTAATATATATTATAACCTTTCCCTTTTTTGATGTTAAAATCTTTGATACGTAGAGTCATTCTTACCTAAATATTCTCAACATCAGTTACAATTTCAGGTTTTTGTGAGAATTATTTTTAACTATTTAGGAATCAGGTCCCATGTGATATAATAAAACTAAATTTATCCTGGTTATACATGTTTCCAAAATTAATTTTGAATTTTTGAGGTATTTAATCTTTTTGAGATTTATGCAGAATTTATTTTATATATGGAAATAAAAAAAGTACTTAATTATATATATCTTTAATCAAGAAATTTATCTGAGTAGTCAAAAAATTTCAGGTTTTAAATAAAATAATTTTGTTTTCTATGAAAAATTATTTCAACTTTTTTCTTCAAAATTACAATTTCAAGACCTCAAAATAATTTTGTGTGCAAGTATAATTCTAGTGATTGTAGCTTTATATTTGTTATAATATGTCTATTTTGACAAAACTGCTAGTTGTTATAATATTTGTCACTAAATATTTTTTGTTTGCACCTTTAATCTCAACTATACTTGCACACTAAATTATTTTGGAGCCCTGAAATTGCAATTTTGGGGAAAAAAGTCGAAATAGTTTTTCATAGAAGATGAAATTATTTTACTTAAAACCCGAAATTTTTTGACTACCCAGATAAATTCCTTGATTAAAGATACATATAACTAGGTACTTTTTTTACTTCCATATATAAAATAGATTTTTCATAAATTTCAAAAAGATAAAATATCTCAAAAATCCAAAATCAATTTTGGGAACATGTATAATCTTAATGATCTTTTTTATTCTATTACCTATAAATCCTTTTTGGAGGATATTAATAAAATTTTTACATATAAAAACATGTAAACTGTCTTGTGATTTGTTGCAGGATATGCATATGTTATCTTTATAAAGATTCAGTTTCTTTTTGTATAAGAATTTTTTTGTAAAGAATTTATTATTTAGAAGTTTCATATAAAACTTTCTTTTATTATAATTCTTATTTAATGTGGTTAAGTTTGTTATGTATGAGCTATGTATTATTTGAAAAAAAATTTTCAGTCAGTTTTTTTCTGAATATTTTTATTATTCCATTTTATTATTTAGTTTAATAAGGCCTATTTGACTTGTCATGTTACTATCATATTAGTTTTAGCGATCTCTTTAATTGTTGTGCCTACTATCTGACAATTTTATTTATGATACACTTTACTACCAGTCAATTCAGGGTTCAGTTGTATTTTTTTAGTTTGTAATGTTCCTGTTTAACTAATTTGTCTGTTTTTTTATTTTGTTTTATGCTTTAATTTTAATATATCTTTTTTTAGTTTGTTAAGTCTAAGATAATTTGTAGTAAAAAAGGATTCTTGTACTTTTTCCATATGTTATTTTTTCTGTTTCTTTTAAAACATTTTATAGTATCAATACTTGCTTGGTTATATACGTGTTGCCCAAATCTCAAATTATTTGGGATTTGGGATGTCAAAATGTACAAATTACTAGTATTTGGGATTTGGGATTTCGGCAAAAGATACTAATTATAATTTGAGATTTGGGATTTGGGATTTGGGATTTCAGCATTTGGATTTTGAATTTGGATGGCAGGTATTTGGTTATCTGTTTTTATTATGGTTGTTAAGGTTGGATAACATTTTAAAAGCAAGAAACACAGGTCAAAATATTATAACACTGGTCAAATAAACAAAAATTGGAATCCTATTGATGGCACAAATATGCATAAATTGGACATCCTATTTGTGAAAATTCATAAATCAGAAATTCCTATTCATAAATCAGAAAAAATTGACCACCTATACTTAATAAATCTTAGCAAATTTAACCATTAATCAGAATCCTATTTATGATAAAACCATCCTATTTTTTTCCATTTAACCAGTGTAAATTGGGTAAATATCAAGTACCCAATATATGGTGTGTGTGTCTCGAAGTTTGGGTACCTATTTGATATTTGATATTCCTTATCCAGTGTTGGCCTATGACCAATTATGACCTGTTGGTCAATTATAGTTATGACCATATGACCTACTATGACCTATAGTAAAATATGAGCTTTTATGACCTACTAATGATCGATATGACCTAAAATGTCCATCACTGTCCTTATCTGGTACCTGATATGTATCCAATATATCCATATTGGATATCTGATATATATAATATATATATAAAATATCATATCAGATTTTGATTTTGAAATGCCAGTAAGGGTTTGTCTTTATTCATAGAATTCTAATATACATTACAATAAAGTAACTTAAACTAAAATACATTATAGAATAATAATTTGCTAGCTAAGGACTTAACTCACATGGTATACCCAATTACTGTAGGGTGGCTATAGACCTCCATTTCAAACTCCTTTGAAACTGTCCAATCCTAACTCTTATGAGGAAAAGTCTAATCTATAACAGCGATATCTTCATCTCACCCTAACCATATGGAATAAATTCCATTGGTGCACTGTAAAAAATAAAAAAGGGGAAAACCCCAATTTTGTAATCCCAATAACTATCACCTACCAAGGGAACAACATCCCACCCCACATATTATAAATTATTTCTTCTTTACAACACAATTGGTTGATCTTTGGAATAAATGTTTGATTAAGTAAGTAATTTAACATCTAATAATAATAATATAATAATAGTAACTTTTTATTATTATTACTATAATGTTACATTTTAATATCAAATTTTTAATTTATTTAATAATTAGATCATCAACTTTTTATTTTATTATTGGAATCTGCTGATGAAGTATATCAATTACTTTCACAAGAAGTATTTTGTCTACAAGAATTATATGCTAAATGTCGATGGATGTTGGAAAGTCATGCTTTAATCGAGGTAAAATTATTATTTATTTATTTTTTATTAGTTGATTTCTGTATTACATTTATTTTATTCTTTATATTAACATCCGTCAGGCATTCAAAAGTTTCCGACTATTGGAAGAAGAAAATCTTGGCCCAATTTAGTTAAGATCGAAGATAAATTAATTAATACGTATCCATTTGAATTTTCATTCTTTTTTAAAAAATTTTTTTAGTGAATTTTTTTCTTACGATGTGCGATCTGACCTTCTCAAGGTAGATCCAATTTTATGTCAAATTCAATAACATTTTGTTTGTAATTAACTTACCCAACTAGGTCGTCATTGGTATTCTTAATTTGAATTTAAATTATTTGTAATATTTTGCTCCATAATTTAATTTAAATATAAAAATAAAATACAAGTAACGTAGTAACGAGTGTTTAAAAATTTTTTATAGTATAATATTATTGATTGTTTAGTGCGGCGTCTATTTATTCTAATAAGATATAAACAGATTTGCAATTTTCTATTTTTTTTTAAAAAGAGCTTTTAAATCCTTAAACAATATTTGGAATTTTTTTTAAAAAAAAAAATAACATCGAGTAGTGAAACTGAATAAATAAAAAATTTCATGTCATGAGGATAAATTTCCTGTTTATTTTTGTGATGTGCTTCGTATATTGTCGCGTTCTGCGCAGAACAATATGAAAGTTACGTCATCAGTCTCACTAAACACGGTAAGATCAGTCGATCAAAACTGCTCACAAATAACGCAATTATGTGCAATATCTGAAGGTACGATGAGTAAGTGCAGTAATAGTATCTTCTACTAACTACTTCGTACATTGCAGAAATTTAACAGACTTTTGAAGTAACTCGTCAAGAAATATAAAGTAGTTTATTAAAAGAATTGTAAAGACTTATTACAGAAATACAACAATAGAGATATATTATTGCATTGGCGTATCTTGTCCCTATTACTATACGAAATTATTATTAATTCGTGTTTCGCATAACAACTGGACAATTTCATTAATAAAAATTGGGATATGTGTAATATGATATTTATTAGCAAAATGGAATCCAAAAAGCATAGTAAATTTAACAAATAAATTTTTGTTTCTTGTTGTATAAAATTATTTCTAAATTAAAGGAAAATTTATCTTGATTCTAAAAGTAGCCAAATAACATATTTTACTGATCACATTATTAATTTTTAATATTTATTTTAAAAAATCATACTTTAGTAGTTTGAAAGAAAAAGCATAATAAATTTGCCCATTTTCTATTATAATATTTGATTAAATTTGTCCGGTTGTTACGAATTAATTATTACAAAATTATCTACTATTAGTATTATTTCAAAACTATTTGTTATTACTAAGATTATTAAGAAATTATTTATTAATTTTTAAGTATATATGAATAAAGAAAATGTTTTCGCGAGAAAAAGGAATCTCTTTTTCTTCTTCCCAACCGCAGCTACTTTTATATTTCTTCTCTTGTTTACCTTCATCCTCTGTCATCCATAAACACGTTCTTTGCGAAAGGATGAATAAACAATTATCCTGGACGCACAAAGACGATTCATTCATTTATTATACCCGTGACTTTTGTCTTTTCGTGTCACCTCAATATTTATTGACGTTATGGCGTACGAAAAATTTATTGTAGAAATAATTATCCCGGCGAAAAGGATTAGATTTTAAATATTTTAATATATTTTATTTAAATATAGTAACAATAAACATTTGAAATAAGAATGTAAAATAATAAATTAATAACATTAAATATGAAATTTACATATAAATTATTCATTCCTATTCATTTTTTTAAAAAAATAAAAATAAAGTGATTTATTAGTAAAAAACAAATTTAAAGAAAGGGCATTAACATTATACTAAATTATATTTAATACTTACCCCAAACAACTATTCCCTTTATGAGATTTTTATACTAAATTCTTCGGTAACTTATAAAATAAAATACAATTAAATTAATTAAATTATCAATATTAAAATAAAGTAGAATTGATATTTGAATTAAATTAAAAAATTAAATCATAAAAAGCTTACTTTGATAATCTTAAGTAGTGTCATTTTCATTAAGATTCTTAGGCTTTGAAAGATTTTTGAAATTAAAACATCTACTGGTGTAGATTGCTGATGGATGTATTTCATATGGCGTTGAACTATTTGTATTATTGTTATTTACTGGATTTGTTAAGTTTGATCTGTCACATTCTTTAATTTGTTTACATATTTCTGATTCTCTAACCTTATCTTCTATATTAGTCTTATAATTATCAAAATCATCAAACAATTCTTTGGCAGTTAGTCTTTGTTCTGATTTCGCATCCCAACATCTTTTCATCTTGTCTACTAGTAATTGAGGTATAACAATATTAGATGGAATTTCTGGTCTATATCCATTACAAATTTTTAATACAAGATCTATATCATGGGGAACATTGTAGAAAGGAGGGATTCCCGTTAATACTTCAAACATGATCATTGCAAAACCATATATGTCTGATGCCTTTGAGTAATTATCATCACCAGATAATACTTCAGGAGTTATATATGGAATTACTCCAAAAACCTTTTGTTTACTATCTTTAGAAATCCTGGTTTCGTCAGCTGGTTTAGATAAACCTAGATCAGTAATCAAACAGATTTCATTATTAATCGAGAGAACATTTCCGATATGAAAATCTTGGTGAATTAAATTAACCTTATCATGTATAACACATAATCCACTTGAAATAACTAGTAAACTATTTAATTTATCTAACCATGATAATGTAAAAAATTTTGATTTTAAAAAATTTCTAAGATTGCCATCCTCCATAAAACACATCACAAACATATAATTCTTTGTCTCAGGATCTTGAGTAATACCAAAACACGGTACTATTACTTCATTACACTTTAAATGATTTTTAAACTAAATAAATATAAAAAATGTAAAATAAACAAACTTATCTGTTAAGGTTTATAAAAGAATATTATCTTAATATAAAATCAGTATAAATTACCTCATTTAAAAATCCAGTTGTTATATTTTGTGAATTGTTTAAAGATTTTAATGCGACTTTTTTTTCATAAATTCTTTCCCATTGTTTTTGTTGGAGATTCCGCTTTAAAATATTTCCTTCCTTCCAAGTAGCTGAATATATTTTTCCAAAGCCTCCTTTATCAATATATTTAATGTTTTCAAATTTGGAATATGGAATCCATTCAATAAAGGAAAGATAGTTGATACAATTTGATTGTGATTCTTGAATGATTTCATCAATATCTTTGTTTTCACTTGTCCAATTTCCAAAATTCTGTTGAAAATGTTGAGAATTACGTTGTAAGCACCATTCTTCATCTGTATTTTCATTTCCACATTCTTCACATATTCCATAATCTTCATAATCAACTTTAGGAGTTTCTTCGGTATCCAGTTTATCAGAAATTGAAATTTCATTTATTTCATTCACTACTTCATTTAAATTATTTGTAATAGTAATTTTCTCCATAATTTAATTTAAATATAAATAAAATTAATTTAGAATACGTATAGAAAGTCAAGTGAATGTTTTAAGTTAATAACGAAGTAACGAGTGTTTAAAAATTTTTTATAATACAGTATTATTGATTGTTAAACAAGATATCCATTCATTCTAATAAGTTTGTAATTTTCTATTTAAAAATTACGTTAGATTTTTTTTTTTTTAAAAAAAAAAATAATGTCGTTTTTATTTTTATTTTGTGAAAAGAATTAATAGATGCTTCTTGTGCGATCGTAAATACTGGTTTACTGATGTTATGAGTACGAAAATTCATTGTAGAAAGAATTATTTCTGCTAAACGAATTGAATTTTAAATACATTTGAAATAATTAATTATACATGCAAATGTATTTTTTTTTTATCTAGATGAGGCATCCAATTTTGGAAGTGGGGTAGAGGGTTAAATNTGTTGAGAATTACGTTGTAAGCACCATTCTTCATCTGTATTTTCATTTCCACATTCTTCACATATTCCATAATCTTCATAATCAACTTTAGGAGTTTCTTCGGTATCCAGTTTATCAGAAATTGAAATTTCATTTATTTCATTCACTACTTCATTTAAATTATTTGTAATAGTAATTTTCTCCATAATTTAATTTAAATATAAATAAAATTAATTTAGAATACGTATAGAAAGTCAAGTGAATGTTTTAAGTTAATAACGAAGTAACGAGTGTTTAAAAATTTTTTATAATACAGTATTATTGATTGTTAAACAAGATATCCATTCATTCTAATAAGTTTGTAATTTTCTATTTAAAAATTACGTTAGATTTTTTTTTTTTTAAAAAAAAAAATAATGTCGTTTTTATTTTTATTTTGTGAAAAGAATTAATAGATGCTTCTTGTGCGATCGTAAATACTGGTTTACTGATGTTATGAGTACGAAAATTCATTGTAGAAAGAATTATTTCTGCTAAACGAATTGAATTTTAAATACATTTGAAATAATTAATTATACATGCAAATGTATTTTTTTTTTATCTAGATGAGGCATCCAATTTTGGAAGTGGGGTAGAGGGTTAAATAATAACTAATAACTAAAAATAACTAACTAGGTAATAATAATAACAATAATAACTATACCTGCTGCCCAAATTCAAAATCCAAATGCCGAAATCCCAAATGTCAAAATCCCAAATCCCAAATTATAATTAGTATTTTTTGCCGAAATCCCAAATCCCAAATCCCAAATACTAGTAATTTGTGTATTTTGGCGTTCCAAATCCCAAATTATTTGGGATTTGGGCAACACGTATAATAATAACTAACTAATAATAAATAAAATAACTAACTAATAACTAGAGGGGAGCAAGATTATTGTATTAGTCGTATATGCGGAGCTTTATTTGGATTTTGTTTTATTTTATTTTGTCAACAAGTGAAATGGATATAATGACCTGTCGAAAGTTAACTTCATATGCCATCTGATGACTTTGTTAGGGTTTCGTGAGTATCGAAGACATATATATAGATATTTTAGTACAATTAATAATTATCGAAGATATGCTTATGAGCATTTGTAACGAAGATAGAAGAAGAATAATTTTAATAAAAACAACAATAATTACTATTATTCTTTGATGTGATGATGAATAAAAATAATAATGATGATAATTATGAATATTTTAATGATAGTATGATGGTGGTAGGTTTTTTATGATGATAATGATGATAATGAATTTATTAATTATGATAATAATAATAATAACGGTTAATGTGAGATTAAATTATTCTATTAATAAATTCATATTTATAAAATAATTTATTTGATATTGATAAAAGCGATTCAATATTTATTAAAATGCTAAAAATTAATAATATTTGATATTTGATAATTTCAACTTATAAATAAATTTTGAAATTTTTTTAACGAGTTCTTTTTTTAATCAATTCACAAATGCTGTTGTATAGTTTCATTGAGGATTTGTTTGTTTCCTTTAATTTTTTTTCTTTTTTTAAATACAATAAATTATTCATTAATAATAATTTTTTATAATTTATAAAGAAATACTTTTAAAGCAATTAACTAATACTTGGTATTGTATTATGGATCAAGTATCTTGAAGGTTTGTTTGTTCGTTGACTTCAAAGAGAGGTATTTAGATTTTTTTTGCATTGGTAATTTTGAATTCAAAAATCTCAGTTAACTTCAAAGAGATTACATGTGTTAAGGAAATTTCTTTTAAATCTTTGATCACTACTGCTTGTATTTGCACATTTTTTTTGAGTTGTATATTCAATCACAATCAGCTTCCCCAGTAAAATTTGTTCACCCTCAGGGGTAATATATTTGTCACTATGTATCACACCCTTCGAACATTGATTTTTATTAAATATCCTGGGACAATTTTTTACTTGCAAAAATAATATTCATATTCATCACCCGTGAAAACAACTCGTGATCGCATCAAATTATGTCCAATCAAAATTTACCCAAGTAAATATCACGTGGGGTGATCTACCCAACAGATTTTTCACCTACGCAGGGGTTAGGGTTAGGGTTTATCAGGGTAGTGTATTTATCACCATGTGTCACACCCTTCGAATATCAATTTTTATTAAATATAGAATTTTTTACATGTGGAAAACATATTCGTCACCCAACATTCATCATCCCGTAAAGATAACACGTGAAATATTTCTGATCACCCGCCAACTTATAGTCCAATTAAATTCAGCAAAATTAGAAATATCACGTGGGAGGGTGAAAATCTGTTGGTGATACTGGGGTAGATAAATCTGGTGATACTGAATCTTTGTAATCATTATTGTTGAAATACTTTTTTTCTAGATTTTTAAAAAAAAAGAAGGAATGGAAGAAGATAAAGAATTCAGAGAAATGGAAGAAACAAGAAAAACGGAAGAAATGAAAGAAATAGGAGAAACAAAGGAATTGGATGAATTAGGAAAATCGGAAGAGTGGGTATTTTGTTACATTAAACGTTATTTTAAAATTGTTAAATAGCATATATTCATATTTCTAATCAATATAAATTATATTACAGCAAGTGAGTATTTAATTTTATGATTATTGAAATCAATGTTTTAATATTATATAACAATTCTCTAATCAATAATAAACTAATCAATAAAAATTATATTACAGCGAGTGAGTATTTAATTTTATAATTATTGAAATTAATGTTTTAATATTATATAACAATTCAATTCTCTAATCAATAATAAACTAATCAATATAAATTATATTGCAGTCTGTGAGTATTTAATTTTATAATTAGTGAAATCAATGTTTTAATATTATAATAAACTAATCAATATAAATTATATTACAGTATGTGAGTATTTAATTTGATAATTACTGAAATCAATGTTTTAATATTATATAAATAATAAACTAATCAATATAAATTATATTACAGTCTGTGAGTATTTAATTTTATAATTATTGAAATCAATGTTTTAAGAAATAAAGTGAGACCGCGCCGGTCACATTAAAAAAAAAAAAGAAATCAACGTTTTAATATTATATTACAATTCTCTAATCAATAATAAACTAATCAATAAAAATTATATTACAGCAAGTGAGTATTTAATTTTATGATTATTGAAATTAATGTTATAATATTATATAACAATTCAATTCTCTAATTAATAATAAACTAATCAATATAAATTATATTACAGTGAGTGAATATTTAATTTTATAATTATTGAAATTAATGTTTTAATATTATATTACAATTCTCTAATCAATAATAAAATAATAAATATAAATTATATTACAGCGAGTGAGTATTTAATTTTATAATTATTGAAATTAATGTTTTAATATTATATTACAATTCTCTAATCAAAAATAAACTAATCAATATAAATTATATTACAGCAAGTGAGTATTTAATTTTATAATTATTAAATCAATATTTTAATATTATATAACAATTCAATTCTCTAATCAGCATAGGGATAGTTTGTTTTTATTGGCCGGTATGATCAACAATTTCGTCATATGGGCCGATTTGGCTCCACTAAAATTTATTATATCACTTATGTGATAATTCAATCATAACATGATATAAAAAGATAGATTATAATTGGCTGGAATATCATCAATAAAAACAATAAAAACACGAAATTAAATTATTCTTGCAATAATAATAAACATGAGCAACGAAACACACAAGTGTCTTCTTTGTGAACAAAATTTTTTTTCTAGAAATAAACTTTTAACACATGAAAGAAATAAACATAGAAATAATAAAATAATACCCCATCACACCTTACTTTTTTTACCTCCTCTTGATCTTCTTGTTTTTTATCAAGATGCATTTATAGTGCTTATTAAAAAACGACTTGGCTTTAATAGACACTCTATTGGTTCCAAACGACTCTCTATTGATGCTTTTNAAATCAATATTTTAATATTATATAACAATTCAATTCTCTAATCAGCATAGGGATAGTTTGTTTTTATTGGCCGGTATGATCAACAATTTCGTCATATGGGCCGATTTGGCTCCACTAAAATTTATTATATCACTTATGTGATAATTCAATCATAACATGATATAAAAAGATAGATTATAATTGGCTGGAATATCATCAATAAAAACAATAAAAACACGAAATTAAATTATTCTTGCAATAATAATAAACATGAGCAACGAAACACACAAGTGTCTTCTTTGTGAACAAAATTTTTTTTCTAGAAATAAACTTTTAATACATGAAAGAAATAAACATAGAAATAATAAAATAATACCCCATCACACCTTACTTTTTTTACCTCCTCTTGATCTTCTTGTTTTTTATCAAGATGCATTTATAGTGCTTATTAAAAAACGACTTGGCTTTAATAGACACTCTATTGGTTCCAAACGACTCTCTATTGATGCTTTTCCGGAAACTGTTTTTGTTCATTTATTTCAATATGAGCCAACATTCAAATATAGTCCAACACAACAAAAATATTCTTGTCAATTCAAAGGAAATGAAGGGGAAGAAAGGTTAAAACAGATATTAAATTATGAATACTGGAGTTTCCGACAGGATCCTATAACAAAAACAAAGGGTTATGTTTTATTANATTTTCAAATGACATTATATTATATACTACTGACTTTCCATCAGTTCCTCCTCCCATGGTAGTGCCTCCAAAAAATAAACGAACCTATGTAAAAAAATCTATTTTTAATAAAAATAATAAAAAAATTATACAATAAATTTATTATTTAATACCTGGTTGTGATTCTTTTTTTCAATACTTGAAGTTGAAAAAAATTTTAAAGATAAATCTTTTTCTTTTAATTGCTGCAAAAATTGAGATATATGCTTCGTAAAAACATGCATATATGGTGTAATATCTTCTTTTCGATATAAACCTTGAATTTGATTTGAATTATTTGTTGAACCTTGAGCAGGACGACAAAATAATCGAATCCAATTTTGAGCATCTATTTCAAATTGATTAATATCTTGATTTGTTAAATAATTTTGATTTAAAACTTTATATAAACGGTAAAATTCTCTTCATAAATATTCAATATCCTTTCCACGTATACCATAAACAAATTGAGAAACAGGAAATTTTTCAAGCATTTTTTTCTTGTCTGGACCCATAAGTGAAGTCCAATTCCATTGTTTTCCTGTAGATTTTGATTGAAAAAATTCAAAATGAATTTTAATATTTTGAAAAGCCAATTCAATTGCAGGTTTGATTTGTTTCGAAAATTNCGGAAACTGTTTTTGTTCATTTATTTCAATATGAGCCAACATTCAAATATAGTCCAACACAACAAAAATATTCTTGTCAATTCAAAGGAAATGAAGGGGAAGAAAGGTTAAAACAGATATTAAATTATGAATACTGGAGTTTCCGACAGGATCCTATAACAAAAACAAAGGGTTATGTTTTATTAATAAATTGTGAAGAAATATACAGTGTTAATTTTAGTTGGTATGTTTTTTTTTTTTTAATTAATATTTATTAAAATAAAAAATATTAATAATATATTATTTATTAGGTCATTATTAAAGTTAAATGAAAATAATCAAACTTTTCAGTGTGGTACTGCAATCTGTACATTTATAGCTGATTCCGGAGAGTTTGTTGATGAGTATATATTATTCTAAAAATCAATTAATTATTAATTTAATATTACTGTAAATATTTACTAATTTAATTTTAATTAATTATTTAAGAAATAAACCCGAATCAAATAAAAAAAATATGTCACAAAATTATAGATATATATTACCTCGTGCACCACTTCAACAATTATATATTAATCATGTATCAATTAACAAATAATAGTTTTTAATTAATAAAAATTAAATTATATTTTCTTTATTAGAATTAATATTTCGTGCAATAATTTTTTTGGGTGTATTGTTAATTTTATAATATAATTGTCAATTTTCAAATGACATTATATTATATACTACTGACTTTCCATCAGTTCCTCCTCCCATGGTAGTGCCTCCAAAAAATAAACGAACCTATGTAAAAAAATCTATTTTTAATAAAAATAATAAAAAAATTATACAATAAATTTATTATTTAATACCTGGTTGTGATTCTTTTTTTCAATACTTGAAGTTGAAAAAAATTTTAAAGATAAATCTTTTTCTTTTAATTGCTGCAAAAATTGAGATATATGCTTCG
>PQFF01000324.1:192189-213927 GCA_003547095.1 Diversispora epigaea | reverse complement strand
TAAACGGCGATAACCATCTCTAGATAATAAAGATTCATCACATGCTCGTACAACTGAATCTAATTTTGCAGGTTCTATATTTTTGTTATATATCAAATTAATAATTTCACCATTAAAATCTAATTCTATGTTTTTAATAGAAATTACTGGTTGCTCTGTTGTATTTGTTAATTGGTGTTTTTTAATTAATGGTAATAATTTTTGTTCTGCATCTTTACTGAAAGCAGCAAATCGTTTATTTTGTCCAGATTTAGATTTGATTGTGGAAATAGGACGTTTTCTGGAAATTCTAGGACCAACGGAAATTTCTAATCTACATTGATGTAATTTTTCTATATCAAATCCAAAAATACGAGGACCAGATATTTGAGATCTAGTTTAATTGATTTTCTAAATAAAAATATAGATTACTTTATATATTAGCTATTAAGAATTTTTATAATTTTTATAATTTTATAAATACCTTCAAAAACGCAATAACAGTCCCAGTAGCAGATTTTTCATTATAAATACTCCATTCAGCAGCATCACTTTCTTTCCAAAAAATAGCATATTTAACTTTTTGATCAGAGATATATTTTGTTTCACAACGAAGTTTTTTATTTCCTAATTCAGTCTCAATAATATAGTTATCGGGAATCCAATACCTCTTTCCATCTTTTGAGTTTTTTTGTGTCATTATTATATTTGCAGGATAATAACCTAAAGATAGCACATTATACCATGAGACGAATATATAGTTTCCAGATTTATATCTTGCTAATATTCGGGAAGAATTTGGATAATCTTCTTCAAAGGTTCTAGTTGAATAATTGTCTATAAAGCTTTCAATAAATAAATATTTGATAATATATAAAAGTAATTACAGTATACATGAAATTAAACCACCATAATTTAGATTTTCATCATTTTCGTCATTTTCATCTGATTGATTTGACATTGTATATAAAATAAAATGACTAATAATTTTAATAATTTGATTTTTATTAATTATTTTTATTAAAAAGTTAAATATTTAATTTAATTTTTTACATATTTGTATATTTTTTAGAAAAAAACCTATTTATGATCTTATGCGCGATTCAACAACGATTCCTAAAATCAATTTGGAACCAATTTGGAATATTTTTTGAAGTAATAAAAAACGCGAAAAACAATATTCTAACGAATTTTTTTTTATTTGAGAGATCATCTGATATTATTAGTTTGATTTTATTGTGTTACCGATGTAAATTATTAGTAATATAACTTTGTACATCAAAAAATATTTCTTATCACATGTGACAAAACTGAATGGAACCAAATCGGCCCATATGTGATTGACATGATCAAAATTTTGATTTTATTGGCTAGTGATCAAAATCTCGTGATTGGCATGATCGATCAAAATTTAGATCAAAAATTTAACGCGCGATTTGTTTTATCAAAATAAAAATAATAAAAATAATTATACTTCTTTAACAATCTCATTAATTATTCCAATATGGTTCGAAAAAATTCTGGTCTCTGTTCAATACAGAATTGTAATAGTCAAGGACCCCGTTTTCGCCAATTCACCCCATTAGCACATAAAAAAACTCAAAAAAATGGAAACTATAAATATTATACTTATTTGAGAATCGGGCAACAACTGTGTCATACTCATTATATGCGTATTGTTGAAGCTGACCATAATGAAAAGTTAAAATCACAAGGTAATATTATATGATCATAAAATTTTTATTTATATTTATATTATAAAATAATTTATTTGACATTTTATTTTATAGAACCAAAAAATTATTCATTTGTTGAACAAGTTACCATGCTTACAAAAGTTTTATATAAGCAACGTGGTAATATAGAACTAGATCCAACACGATTTCAACAAATGATCATAAAAGCTGAGCCATGCTTACAAGGTTTTTTTGATAAATTAATGAAAGCACTTATTCCAGATAGAAGATCTATGTACAATAAAATTGAAGCACAAAAGACTATTGTAACATTATGTTATATAATGGCGGGATTAAGAAACAAGTTTGCAAATGATCTTAAATTGGAGATTGGATTATACTTGTCATCTTCAGGTGCAACACGTACTGCAATTGATACAATGAACAGTATTGGACTTTCTGCATGTTATACAACAGTTAATAATTTTAAACGAAAACTTGCAAATGAACATCCTTTAAAAATTAGAGATTTTTTTAAGGAACAGGTAATAGATATAAAATTATTTGGTTTTTTATTTTTTTTTTAATAAAATTTTATATTAATTAATTTAATTTCAATTAGCACAATTACTTATATATTTATAATTTGGATGATTACCATGACATTCATGAAAAGTGAAGACCTGATACTGTAACTCTATCAACAGCAAAACATATGGCAACTTGTGTTTGTAAGCAAGTTAAAGCTTGTGCACCAATACCTATTATTTTCAACAATGAATCAATTCATAATCCAGCAAATATTGATGCAAGTAACATTTGTTTTCGGTTAATACACAAATATCATGGAATATTTGATATTTCATATTCAAACCGTAAAAAACAGTGGCTTTCCAATAAACAATCTAGTATAGAGAACTTTGATCAAATAGAATTACTTACAGTTCATTGTTATGACGATGCAATTGTAGAAAGAAAAGAGGAACGCTCAATGAAAGGTGTTCGATTGATTGGATTACAAGAAAAAAATCTTCATTCAATGAATGATTATATTAATGCACTTCAAATAATATTAGACATTGATAAGGATATTAGAATTTTACATAATAGAGTAGCACCATTAGTTGCAGATTGGCCTGGGCAGTTATTTGTTAGAAAAGCATTAACACATTTACATAAAACAAATTCCCAATATTCAATACCAGATGGAATCAATTCTTTTATTCCAATTCTAGGTCCATTACATGTTTCTCTCAATAGCAGAGAACATGTTATATTAATATATCACCCCTTCTTTGAAAAACTTTTTCATTTTGTTTTTGGATCAAGAAAAATATTTGCAAAAAAACCAAAACCATGGAGAATCAACTTGCTTCTTGATTTGGCTTATAATGGATGGTGTAAAATTAGAGATGTAATTAATTTAAAATTTGGATGTACCTGTAAAGATACTGAATATTGTATGATGGTAGATTTATTGGATAATATTATACCTAGTACATTAGATATATATGCTACACTTTTTCGTTCTGGTTCTTATGATGAATATATTGAATCCATTTTTCGAATTTGGACATTTGCTTTACGTTGGAAACGACACAACTACAATAAAGCTCCATTGGCTTTTCTTTCTGATGTATTTTATTGGGAGGACATTAAACATCCTTTTGCAGAAGTAATAAAATTATTTTTAGTAAACTTTAATGATTACTTTGTTGAAAATATGCATAGCAAAATCCGTGCACATACATCTACAAACAGTAGTACAGATAATATTATAAAACAAGCTTATTTAATTGGTATGCCAATTATTTTATTTATTTTTATTTATATAAAAATATTTTATAAATTTAATAATTTTACAGATGAAAGAAATCATAATGAACTGAAAGATACATTTCAAAGATCAAAAGAATATCCTTATAAACCATCATCATTAAAACTATTATCAGAAAAAACATCACTATTTTTATTAAACTATTTTCAAGAAATATATAAAAATCAAGGAAAAGGAACATTACATAAAAAAAGAAAAAAAATAGAGTATAAATTAGTTACCTTAGGAGAAACTGTTGATTCAAGGTGTCTTCCAACAGGATATAGTACCAGCAAACCCCCATCACAAGATACTTGTGATCATTGTAATAAAAAACTTAATAATGGTGAAGTATTAATGTGTGGTCATGGTTACCACTATGAATGTTATCAGATTCTTGAGTATGGGTGTCGTTACTGTGAAGAATATTACAAGCGCGGAATTTATAGCAATGTAAAATCATTTTTAGAAAGGTTAGAAAAGGGTCCCAATATCCTTACTCCTGAAGAAAATGAAGGTGAAGAGGTTTTAGTTGAAGAGAATGAGGTAATAGAAGAGGTAGAAATGAATAGAAGTCAAGAAGTACATAATAAACTTTTAGAAGCACTTAACTGTATTAACACTTGGTAATATTGTATAATTATTTGAAAGGTTCGAAATTAATTAAAAAATTTAATAATAATATAATAATAATATAATAATAATATAATAATAATATAATAATAATAACATAATAATAATAAATAAATAAATATTACTCATATTAGAATAGTCTTTTTTAATATACTATACTATTATAAAAATACCCTTCTAAGCAAACTTTCTCAAAAATTGGATCTTATTGGATCTAAATAAAGGAAACGAAGAAATAGCTTCGAAGAATATAATTATAAAATTTCATCATTTATTAATTAGTGGTTTTTGTGACTAGTCATATGTGCGACGATTTTTCAATTGAACGCTATTGTAAAACTAATATAAATATTTGTGTAACCCGATGATCAAAATCTAGACTTTCCCTATGCTTCTCTAATCAATAATAAATTAATCAATATAAATTATATTACAGCAAGTGAGTATTTAATTTTATAATTATTGAAATTAATGTTTTAATATTATATAATAATTCAATTCTCTAATCAATAATAAACTAATCAATATAAATTAATTATAGCGAGTGAATATTTAATTTTATAATTATTGAAATTAATGTTTTAATATTATATTACAATTCTCTAATCAAAAATAAACTAATCAATATAAATTATATTATAGCGAGTGAGTATTTAATTTTATAATTATTGAAATCAATGTTTTAATATTATATAATAATTCAATTCTCTAATCAATAATAAACAATCAATATAAATTAATTATAGCGAGTGAGTATTTAATTTTATAATTATTGAAATTAATGTTTTAATATTATATTACAATTCAATTCTCTAATCAATAATAAACTAACCAATATAAATTATATTACAGTTAGTGAGTATTTAATTTTATAATTATTAAATCAATATTTTAATATTATATAACAATTCAATTCTCTAATAAATAATAAACTAATCAATATAAATTATATTACAGTCAATGAGTATTTAATTTTATAATTATTGAAATTAATGTTTTAATATTACATAACAATTCTTTAATCAATAATAAACTAATCAATATAAATTATTACAGCGAGTGAGTATTTAATTTTATAATTATTGAAATCAATATTTTAATATTATATAACAATTCAATTCTCTAATCAATAATAAACTAATCAATATAAATTATATTACAGTCGGTGAGTATTTAATTTTATAATTATTGAAATTAATGTTTTAATATTATATAACAATTCTCTAATCAATAATAAACTAATCAATATAAATTATATTACAGCAAGTGAGTATTTAATTTTATAATTATTAAATCAATATTTTAATATTATATAACTATTCAATTCTCTAATCAATAATAAACTAATCAATATAAATTATATTACAGTCGGTGAGTATTTAATTTTATAATTATTGAAATCAATGTTTTAATATTACATAACAATTCTCTAATCAATAATAAACTAATCAATATAAATTATATTACAGTTCGTGAGTATTTAATTTTATAATTATTGAAATTAATGGTTTAATATTACGTAACAATTCTCTAATCAATTATCAATAATATTTTTAGCTTTCTTGGAAAATGTAGCAAATGTCATCAAGATAATACTGGAAGAAAATGGTGCTATACATGTAATTCCAAACAATTTCAAAAGAAATTTGATAAATGGACAAGTAGAGATAAAGAAATTGATAAATTTATTCAACAAATACAACTTAATGCAAATATATATCAAGAAATTATTGAATAGATTCCATTTGACAAACTTGAAAATGTAGCATACCTTGCTAAAGGAGGTTTTGGCACAGTATATAAAGCAAATTGGCTTGATGGATTTATTAAATATAATATACAAGATGTTTGGTATAGGAATGGTAAACAAGATGTTTGCTTGAAAAGTCTTAGTAATTCCACAAATAAAAATGATTTTTTGCAAGAGGTAAATATTTCACGTTATTTAATTTTATTATTTTAAGTATAATAATTTTATTTTATGCTAATAAATATTTTAGATTAAAAATCAACTTAAGTTTCGAGGTAAAAAATCAATTGCAATATATGGCCTCACTAAAAATCCAACAGAAAATGAATATATGATGGTTATGAATTATGCAGAATATGGTAGTCTTCGAAAAGTATTGAATAATGAGTTTAAAAAATTAACTTGGCAGAGTAAATCTTTGATTCTAGTTTCTATTATACAGGGACTTGCAAATATTCATGAAATGGGCTTAATGCATAGAGATTTTCATCCTGGTAATATAGTTAATCAAAATGTATTTTCATGTTTTATCACTGATTTTGGATTGTGCAAACCAGTTTCAGAAAAGGATTCAGAAAAAATTTTTGGCATAATTCCATACATGGCACCTGAAACATTGAGTAGAGGAGAATATACTCGAGCATCTGATATTTATTCTTTTGGTATGGTTATGCTAGAAGTTCTAACCAGTTATCCACCATATTATAATATCCCACATGATGCAAGTCTTGTAATGAAAATTTGTGAAGGACTTATACCTGAAATTAAATGTGAAATTCCTCAAACACTCAAAAAAATAATGGAAAAATGCTGGAATTTTGAACCTCTCAATCGTCCAACTGCTGAAGAATTGGGATATCAACTTGATGAATTTAAATACAAAAGTGAAATAAGAAAACAATTTGAAGCAGCAAATAAATCAAACAAGAATTTTATTCAATATGATTCAAATGTAACACATTCTGAAGCAATATATACAAGTAGACATTTGCCTTTTCTGAAATCAAAAAAATTTGAAACACATGGTAAGTACCTATATTTAGCAATAAATGAATATTAAAATATTTACATTAAATTAATTATTATTTTAGATTCAAAACAATGTGATTTTGTAATTCCTGATAATATAAGTGAGTATTACAGTTCTTGAATCATTTGTTTAATAATTTATCTAAATGAAATTAACAATTTTTAAATTTTGCATAGTTAAAGAAAATGAAATTTAGGAAAATTAAATTTTAATTCGTTGGGAATTATTATTATTTTTAGTTTTGATGTAACTGTGCAACTTTTGTATTTTCTCTAAAATTATTTGTTTTTTATTATATTTTACATTTTTATTATTTTATTTGGTCACTGGAATTATAGAGCATAGCTTTATTTAAATTAAATCAGACCAGTATGTAATCATTAAAATAAATTATTACTATCTTGATATTTAATATTTGGAATTATTTATTATTTGTGTTTATGAGTTTCATTTCTTTTTAACTTTATAATTGATGTATAAATGATAAAAATTAAAATTTAATAAATACGTAAGTATTTTTTAGAACAAAAATTAATGAATTTTTATAATAGAAAATAAATTGCATCATGTATTCATTATTATCATTTATAATCATCATCTTTCATAATAATCTTAATGAAGATAATATGTAATTATTGATAAATAGATATTGTTCTTTTATTAAATAAGATTTTATTAAATAAGACAAAGCAAATTTATAGTATTTGCTGGAAGTTGAATTAGTGAAATTTATTAAATTAGGTGTTTAAATATTTATTTATATTTCAATATGTGATAGAATTAATTATTCAATAGAATACATTTCTTATTAATCAATTAACTCATTTTATTTATTTTTTATCTTATAATTTATTTATTATTAGCAATATTCTAAATGATTTAGTCAATTTAGTTGATTTAGTGATCTCATGGATCAAAATAAAAAAAATTGAAAGTTAATAAGTTTAAATATAGATCATTTTGTATCAGAACAAAGTGATAAATATTAAAACATTTATATTCTTCTTAAATAATAGAAAATGAAAAGTATTAATAAATAAAATTATAAATTAAGTTTCTAGGGGGAAATGATATTTAGAATACATTTGTTTAACAAGAAGCAAGGTTAAGAGGTAAAAAAAAATTTTTTCACATTGTTTATGAAAAAGTTTTCTCTCCAAATGATAATACTAAAGAAATGTTCAATATTTAATTTACAATAGTCATTATTAATTTGTATTTTAAATTAACACAATTGAAAATATGGAATATTAAGTTGTAAATTAACTATTAGTTAAATTAACCAAATTTTATAATATTAATTAAAATGAGATCAAAAATTACAAGTGAAAAAACCAGAACAAGTCATCTTTGTTGACATGATGTAATAATAATTATAAATTTATTTATGACTTATTATTATTATTGTTATTAGTTTCTTATATGAAAAAAAAATTATTAGGCCATCAGGAAAATATTTTATTCATAGTATTCATGTAAACTGCATGTAAACTGCATGTAAACCACATATAGGTACATGCAGTTTACATGCAATTTACACTACCCTGCATGTAAACTACGTATAATATGCATATATATTGCGTGTAATATATTATATGTGGTTTACATGCAGTTTACATGCGGTTTACATGAATACTATAAATAAAATAATTTCCTGATGGCCCCCCACTAGAACAGTTTCTTTGAATTTATATAAATTATCAAAAAGTGAAAAAATAATTCCAATTAATTATTTTATATAGCGTGATTATAACTTTCTATACTGATGCAAGAAAAATTATAATAAGTAAATTAGTACAATTAAAGAAAAATGGATAAACCAACTTAAAAACATTCTCATCATGAAAGATAGAGATAAAGTGGTAAATTCTCGTCATTTAGTTTTATTTTATACTTTTTTAATTAACTTATTTTTTACAAAAATTTATAGAAAGAATAAGAATATTTTTGTTGAAGTCTTAATTTAATATTTAGTATATGAAAATATGTCAAATAGTTCAAATATAGGTGTAGTAATTTTTTCTATTTTTCTATTTAATATTTTTTAATTTTAAAAAGTTTACAAGACAAATCTTAAAAGCACTTCACTTTTGTAATATACAGATTTGTATTGTAAATTAGAATATTTTGACAGTTCTTTAATATTATTTTTTAGAAAAGAAGTTTTTTTTATAAACATAATGAATACAATGTAATTGATATTTAAAATATCATCTAATATATATTTTTATTCTTATAGAATGATATGTTAGCCCGAGTTTTGAAGATATTAAATTAAGATACACTGGTCGAATGAACAAAAATCGGAATCCTATTGATGGCGGAAATATGCATAAATCGGACATCCTATTTGTGAAAATTCATAAATCGGAAATTCCTATTTATAAATCGGAAAAAATTAACTGCCTATACTTAATAAATCTTAGCAAATTTAGCCATCAATCGGAATCCTATTCATGATAAAACTGTCCTATTTTTTTCCATTCGACCAGTGATAGTATCGAAGACAAACATATTAAATATTTCAATTATTGCATTAAATGTTTTATTGAAGTTTAAAAGCTTATTTTAACTTGATAAGTATGTTGTATTGAAGATTTAAGAAGAATAATAATCCCAATAACACAATGATAATTATAATAATAACAATAAATTACTATTTGAATAATTCTAATAAACGATTAACTATAATTGGAAACATTTTCTGGTAAGTAAATTTTCCCGTGAGATTAACAGCATTTCCCTTAGAAACAAAATAATTCTGAAATGGAAACCCCAAAAATAAAACTACCTACCAACGTTCCATAAAAAAAAAACCCAGTCATCATTCATTATTTATTTATTTATGCAATATAATATACTCGAATAAATCTATCTCTAAATACAATATATAGATTTAATTATTAAGTTGGAATTTTCAATTTCACCCATTAATTCGAGTAAATAATAATTAGTAATTTGAAATTCACTTATTCCACTCTGAAATAAGCCTGAAAATTTTTTTAAAAAAATATTTAATAAAAATAATGATGGCGTTGTTTATAATTGAAAATTTTTCAACATTCATTTTTTTTAAAGAAAAAAAAAAGAATTATTTCTAATTACCTGGAGAACACCATAATATATTTAGTTTAAATTATTTATTCCTAACCGAATAGCCGACAAAATTAAGATTGATTGGAAATCTTTGTTCTGTTTATTATTTTTGCAGTTTTGTAAACCACACCGTCATTAGTTACATATGCACTTAATTTAGCCACTGAAAAGTCTTTCCACTAGAGAAATATGATATAATTTTATATAATATGATATAATGATAAATATATGATGAAACTTGTACAGTCGACTTCTCAATTATTCAAGTCTTCCAAAACCAAAGTATGAAGAAAATTTCGAAAGGGAACTTGAAGAATTAACCGAATCTATGTCTGATTTATGTCCTAGTAAGTTTTTATATATTTTATTTATTTTTATATTAATTATTTTTATAATTAATTAGATTAATTCATTTCTATATTATTTAGGTGATTCTGGAATAGTTGATTTGGATATATCTAATTTTTAAATATCTCTAATTTTTAAATTTTATTTGACATTATATATTTTTATTTGTATTATTTGTATTTACTTATTAAATTATAAAACACGATTTATTAAGTTTTTTTTGATATTATAAAATCTTAACACTACGCGTAGAGTACAACTTTGTAATTACGATTTTATAAAAATAGGAAATAGTAAATTTATCACATGTGTTACGGTACGATATAATATTTCAACATGTAACATTATTGAACATTATAATGCACGCGCACGCGTTTTTTAATGTTATTTCAATATAAAATCAATTATTATAATAACGTGTGAACAATATTAAAGATTGGAATTTAAATTTTTATATATTAAGCTCTCAATCGGTTCAGTAAAAACCGAAACCGAACCGCCGGTTTCGGTTTATTAATATATAAACCGAAATATTCAGATAATTATTATTCGGTTTCAAACCGAATCTGAACCGTTGAGAGCTTTAATCGTATGACATTTTTTCAATAATTATTCGTAATATAATAATAAAAACAAAGAAATAAAAAAAACTAGAATAACGGTTAAGATCATCAAGACTTATTTTTTTAGTGATTATTCATCATCTTTTTTTTCAATTATTCATTTGTTTTTTTAATAAAAAAAAAAACCAAAAAAATTTCATAAAATTTCCATCCCATCGTATAAAATAAAAATAAAAAATATCAAACACCATCTTTGTAAAAAAAAAATCAAATCTACAAAATAAAATAGTAATAATAGCAAATTATTATTTAATAATAGATATCTACAACAAAATGTTTGTATTAATGTTTGAATGTTCATATATTTTGAAAAAATTTTAAATGTATTTGAAAATTTTTATTTGAATATTCAAAAAAAATAATAGAAAGAATCATAAATGAAAATTCAAGAGGACATGTAAATTAATCTTAACTAAATTGGGCCTACAAGATTTTGTCAGAAAACGATCACTTAAAATTTTATTCTACGAAAACAAAGCTCCCCTAATCTGTGACCGCTTGTTAATTAATAAAAATAAACTTGGCTAATTATTGTCTCTTTTAAAAATACGGTATCTACATTATGGAATTATTTAAGACCTTCAAATTACTTCTCCAAACCCTTGCCTTTCCCAATATATTCTATGTCTGCAACTTCATACACAATCCAGTGTTATATAAGATTGACCTCGTTTGTCAATAATGATCGAATGTAAGGGAGGATGAATCATAATCCATTTTTAAATAAAAATGAAATTATAAACTTTAAATATTTTATATAAATTTGTATGCCATAAATTTAAAATAAAGGAATTAGTTATTTATAAAAGGTAAAAAAGATTTATCTTATTTATAGTTACATAATTACCACCTCGAAAAATTTTAAATGCTACACTTCAAAATATAATTTCCTCAAATTCTTTCTCAAATATTATTATTGATGAATATGCTTTAGAACTTTCATCTAGGAATAATAGAAAAGTAACTCCTAATTGTAAAAACCATACATATTTTAAATTGATTATTAAAGGAAGTAAAAATGGATTTGATGTTGACACTATTCTTGAAATTTGTAATAAAGGATTTGCCCAGTTATTGTTTAAAAGTGATAGACATTGGAGGAAGAATTATTGGTGGTAATGATCCTCTTATGGTATACATATATCCTTTTATTTATTATCGATTTATTATTGATTTATTAATGATTTTATTTTTTTTTCTCTTTCAATTTATTATTGAAATATTACTAATACTTATTTTTTTGCTCTTTATTTTTAATATTATATACAAAAAATTATATTCTTTTATTTATTACTGATTTATTATCGATTTATTACTGATATTTATTTTTTCTCTTTCAATTTATTACTGAAATATTACTAATACTTATTTTTTCTCTCTTTTTTTAATATTATATACAAAAAATTATATCCTTTTATTTATTACTGATTTATTATCGATTTATTATCGATTTATTAATGATTTTATTTTTTTTCTCTTTCAATTTATTATCAAAATAATACTAATACTTATTTTTTTTACTCTTTATTTTTAATATTATATACAAAAAATTATATTCTTTTATTTATTACCAATTTATTATCGATTTATTAATGATTTTATTTTTTTTCTCTTTCAATTTATTATCAAAATAATACTAATACTTATTTTTTTTACTCTTTATTTTTAATATTATATACAAAAAATTATATTCTTTTATTTATTACCAATTTATTATCGATTTATTAATGATTTTATTTTTTTTCTCTTTCAATTTATTATCAAAATAATACTAATACTTATTTTTTTTACTCTTTATTTTTAATATTATATACAAAAAATTATATTCTTTTATTTATTACCAATTTATTATCGATTTATTAATGATTTTATTTTTTTTCTCTTTCAATTTATTACTGAAATATTACTAATACTTATTTTTTCTTTTTTTTTTTTAATATTATATACAAAAAATTATATCCTTTTATTTATTACCAATTTATTACTAATATTATATATGAAAATAATTTATTACTAATTTATTGCTAATTTATTACTAAAATATTACTGATACTTAATTTTTTTCTCTTTTTTTTAATATTATATGCAAAAAAACCAATTTTTGATTTATTTCTAAAATACTTTTATTCTTTAACAATTATTACTAATTTATTATCAATTTATTACTGAAATTTCCTTGATACTTATTTTTTTTTAATCTATTTTCACGTAATATTTAGCTAAAACACTTGCTCAGAAATGTACTTGATCCCCAATCAGCTTCAAGTACTATCACTCAATTACAACAAAAACAAAACTATTCTGATGAAATTCAGTGATACAATTTCCCCCTCCGGTGAAAGCCCTAACTGGGCATATAATGAACAAAAAGATATCGTTTACGACACCAAATTTGTGCAAATGGAGGGGGAAGACGAGTTGAGTTTTGCTAGTACTTCTAGTTCAAGAATTTCAGCTAAACAATAATAATTTCAATGAGTATATAATATATAGACATTTATCAATATATTTTAGGATATTTTAATATTATTTTTATTATTTTTAATGATTATTTTTAGATTATTTAATAAAGAACATTAGCCATTTTCTTTCATTTACTTACCAGTTTCTTTCCAATTCTTGAATATTTGTTTCTAATTTCTATTAGAATTTTAACCAAGTTTTTTTTTCAATTTTTTGAATATTTGTTTCTGATTTTTAGAATTTTGACCAATTTTATTTACTGGATTTTGACCAATTCTTGAATATTTGTTTCTGATTTCTATCAGAATTTTGATCAAGTTTACTTACCAGACTTTGAATATTTGTTTCTGATTTCTATCAGAATTTTGAATAAATTTACTTACTGATTTCTTTCTGAATTTTAAATATTTTTTTCTAATTTCTATTAGAATTTTGACCAAGTTTACTTACTGTTTTCTTTCTGATTTTTGAATATTTCTTTCTGATTTCTATCAAAATTTTAACCAAGTTTACTTACCGTTTTCTTTCCGAATTTTGAATATTTGTTTCTGATTTCTATCAGAATTTTGATCAAGTTTACTTATCAGATTTTGAACAATTCTTGAACATTTCTTTTTGATTTCTATTAGAATTTTAATTACTGAATTTTTGCCAATTGGCTGCCAATCAGCATAACAATTGGCAAAAAAAAAAAATTTCAGCTGATTTTCAGTTATATTTCAGCTGAAAATTGTATGGCTGAATTTTAGCCAAATTGGACCATTTCAACTAGTGTGAATGTGATCATTATTTATATTGAAAATATTATTATCAAAAAATTTGTTAAAAAAATCAAATAAACATAATAATAAATTTTTAAACTTTATTAATCACTGATCAATTATCTTATCATTAAAAAAAAACTGTTATAATGTCTTAAAATTTTCATTTCCAGTACTGGACAAGCTAGTTTTATATTTAACACTACTTTTTTTTAACAAAATACTAAAGATTACATCTTCAATCATCAATTTTTTTTTTTGAATTTGAACCTTTGCCATACAAAAATTATTATTATTTTTTTTTACATGTGTATCATAAAAAAAAAGCTAAGCTATTTAATATATTCTATTCTATTTTAAGCATTACATTGGTGATTATAATTTTTTTTTAAAATTCAGATCATGTTTTAGATAATGGAAATATGTAATTATAATTTTATCCAAGAATTCTGTACTCATATCACTATAAAATTGCAAATGGTTTATTTAATTGATCAAATTTCAACAACAATATCTATTTATCAATAATTGCATGCTATCTTCATAGATGTAATTAAGAATATTACTTCATAATTACAATAATTATAAGAGATAATTATGAAAGAAGATTATAAAAGATAATAATATAATGATTATAGTCATGTAATTTTATTTTGTATTATAAATACATATTACTATAAAAATTCACTAAAAAAACTATTTTATATTTATTACATTTTATTTGAAATATCTATTTTTTTTTTAATTGCATAGATAAATTAAAACATTTAATATTTACATTTTCATTAATATTATTTAATTTAAAAATGTAAATGTTGTAAATTTAAAATTAATTCATTTATTATTATTATAATTAGTTATTAATAACAATAACAACAATAGAGTTCACATTGATTAGGAATTTTACCTAAGATTAAAGAGATTAACTGGAAGATATGAAGAAGATCAGAAAGCCCTTCTTTGGTGATTACTAAGCACAATGGATAGTTGATTATAATAATTATTGATAAATATTTTATTGTTTTTGACAGAAAAAATTGATATATAAGTTTTATATATAGTGAAGATATAATAAATAGTATTTGATTTTCAATTAATTTCCTTGTTTGCTTATGCATCAATTATAAAAGTTAAAAAAGAAAAGACAACTTATATGGTTTTTCAGTTTCCATTTAAACTGCATAAACAAAATAATAAATAATTCCAAATATTTAGATTTTTTGAAATATCACAATAATGCTTACTTTATTTATTATTAGCTTTAATTTAAATAAAAGCTATTCCAGTGATCAAATAAAATAATAAAAATATAAATTTTAATAAAATGAATAAGTAATTCTATATTAAATATAATAATAAAATCAAATAAAATATACTATATATTAATTCTAATTCTAAATCAATTATTCAATTAATTCCCAGTGAATTAAATTTCATTCCATTTCTTGAGTTTCAACTACACAAATTAAAATATAGTCAATAAACTAAATATAACAGAAAAATAATTAAAGAAATAAATTTACCAATTATATTATCAGGAATTGAAAAAAAATTCTGTCTTGAATCTAAATAAATAATTAATAGAAAATTTTTTTTCTAAAAAAAATAAATAAAATTTATTTATACTTACTAAATGTATCATATTCAGGAATTGTGATTTTAGGTATGAGTCTGCTTGTATATATTGCTTCAGGATGCATTTCATTTGGATCATATTTAATAAAATCCTTGTTTGATTTTTTTGCCACTTTAAATTGTTTTTTTACTTGTTTTTTTATTTCAATATGATTAAAATATTCAAGAAGTTGAGAATGCAATTCTTCAACAGTTGGACGATTGAAAGGTTCAAAATTCCAGCATTTTTCCATAATTTCTTTGAAAAATTGAGGAATTTCACACTTAATTTCAGGTTTAAGCCCTTTACAAATGTCTATTGCAAGATTTTCATTATGTGGAATATTATAATATGGTGGATAACTAGTTAGAACTTCTAANTTAATTTAAATAAAAGCTATTCCAGTGATCAAATAAAATAATAAAAATATAAATTTTAATAAAATGAATAAGTAATTCTATATTAAATATAATAATAAAATCAAATAAAATATACTATATATTAATTCTAATTCTAAATCAATTATTCAATTAATTCCCAGTGAATTAAATTTCATTCCATTTCTTGAGTTTCAACTACACAAATTAAAATATAGTCAATAAACTAAATATAACAGAAAAATAATTAAAGAAATAAATTTACCAATTATATTATCAGGAATTGAAAAAAAATTCTGTCTTGAATCTAAATAAATAATTAATAGAAAATTTTTTTTCTAAAAAAAATAAATAAAATTTATTTATACTTACTAAATGTATCATATTCAGGAATTGTGATTTTAGGTATGAGTCTGCTTGTATATATTGCTTCAGGATGCATTTCATTTGGATCATATTTAATAAAATCCTTGTTTGATTTTTTTGCCACTTTAAATTGTTTTTTTACTTGTTTTTTTATTTCAATATGATTAAAATATTCAAGAAGTTGAGAATGCAATTCTTCAACAGTTGGACGATTGAAAGGTTCAAAATTCCAGCATTTTTCCATAATTTCTTTGAAAAATTGAGGAATTTCACACTTAATTTCAGGTTTAAGCCCTTTACAAATGTCTATTGCAAGATTTTCATTATGTGGAATATTATAATATGGTGGATAACTAGTTAGAACTTCTAACATAATCATACCAAAAGAATAAATGTCAGATGCTTGAGTATATTCTCCTCTACTCAATGATTCAGGCGCCATGTATGGGATTACACCATAAATTTTTTCTGGATCATTTTCTGAAACTGGTTTGCACAATCCAAAATCAGTAATATAACTTAAAGTTAAATTTTGATTAACTATATTACCAGAATGAAAATCTTTATGCATTAAGCCCATTTTATGGATATTTTTAAGTCCATATACAATATTTATTAAAATAGAAGATTTTTTTCCCCAAGTTAATTCTTCAAACTTATTATTCAACAGTTTTCGAAGACTACCATATTTTGCATAATTCATAACCATCATATATTCATTATCTGTTGGATTTTTAGTGATGCCATATATTGCGATTAATTTTTTGCTTCGAAGCTTAAGTTGATTTTTAATCTAAAATATTTATTAGCGTAAAATAAAATTATTATATATTTAAAATAATGAAATTAAATAATATGAAATATTTACCTCTTGCAAAAAATCATTTTTGTTTGTGAGATTATCAAGACTTTTTAAGCAAATACTTTGTTCACCTTTCCTATGCCAAATAACTTGATCAGAGAATTTAATAAATCCATCAAGCCAATTAGCTTTATATACTGTGCCAAAACCCCCTTTAGCAAGATATGTTACATTCTCAAGTTTGCCAAATGGAATCCATTCAATAATTTCTGAATGGTTATTTGCATCAAGTTGTATTTGTTGAATAAATTTATCAATTTCTTTATTTTTACTTGTCCATTTATTAAATTCATTTTGAAATTGTTTGGCATTACATGGATGGCACCAATTTCTTCCAGTATTATCTTGATGACATTTGCTACATTGTCCAAAACCACTAAAAATATTATTGACAATTGATTAGAGAATCGTTATATTAAAACATTGATTTCAATAATTATAAAATTAAATACTCACTCGCTGTAATATAATTTATATTAAATAGTTTATTATTGATTAGAGAATCATTATATAATATTAAAACATTGATTTCAGTAATTATAAAATTAAATACTCACTCACTGTAATATAATTTATATTGATTAGTTTATTATTGATTAGAGAATCGTTATATAATATTAAAACATTGATTTCTTTTTTTTTTTTTAAAGTGATCGATGCATTAAAACATTGATTTCAATAATTATAAAATTAAATACTCACCCGCTGTAATATAATTTATATTGATTAGCTTATTATTGATTAGAGAATCGTTATATAATATTAAAAAATTGGTTTCAATAATTATAAAATTAAATACTCACCCGCTGTAATATAATTTATATTGATTAGCTTATTATTGATTAGAGAATCGTTATATAATATTAAAAAATTGGTTTCAATAATTATAAAATTAAATACTCACCCGCTGTAATATAATTTATATTGATTAGCTTATTATTGATTAGAGAATCGTTATATAATATTAAAAAATTGGTTTCAATAATTATAAAATTAAATACTCACCCGCTGTAATATAATTTATATTGATTAGCTTATTATTGATTAGAGAATCGTTATATAATATTAAAAAATTGGTTTCAATAATTATAAAATTAAATACTCACCCGCTGTAATATAATTTATATTGATTAGCTTATTATTGATTAGAGAATCGTTATATAATATTAAAAAATTGGTTTCAATAATTATAAAATTAAATACTCACCCGCTGTAATATAATTTATATTGATTAGCTTATTATTGATTAGAGAATCGTTATATAATATTAAAAAATTGGTTTCAATAATTATAAAATTAAATACTCACCCGCTGTAATATAATTTATATTGATTAGCTTATTATTGATTAGAGAATCGTTATATAATATTAAAAAATTGGTTTCAATAATTATAAAATTAAATACTCACCCGCTGTAATATAATTTATATTGATTAGCTTATTATTGATTAGAGAATCGTTATATAATATTAAAAAATTGGTTTCAATAATTATAAAATTAAATACTCACCCGCTGTAATATAATTTATATTGATTAGCTTATTATTGATTAGAGAATCGTTATATAATATTAAAAAATTGGTTTCAATAATTATAAAATTAAATACTCACCCGCTGTAATATAATTTATATTGATTAGCTTATTATTGATTAGAGAATCGTTATATAATATTAAAAAATTGGTTTCAATAATTATAAAATTAAATACTCACCCGCTGTAATATAATTTATATTGATTAGCTTATTATTGATTAGAGAATCGTTATATAATATTAAAAAATTGGTTTCAATAATTATAAAATTAAATACTCACCCGCTGTAATATAATTTATATTGATTAGCTTATTATTGATTAGAGAATCGTTATATAATATTAAAAAATTGGTTTCAATAATTATAAAATTAAATACTCACCCGCTGTAATATAATTTATATTGATTAGCTTATTATTGATTAGAGAATCGTTATATAAGATTAAAACATTGATTTCTTTTTTTTTTTTTTAAAAAAAAAATGAATTAAAACAGTGATTTCAATAATTATAAAATTAAATACTCACCCGCTGTAATATAATTTATATTGATTAGTTTATTATTGATTAGAGAATCGTTATATAATATTAAAAAATTGATTTCAATAATTATAAAATTAAATACTCACTCGCTGTAATATTATTTATATTGATTAGTTTATTATTGATTAGAGAATCATTATATAATATTAAAACATTGATTTCTGGAATGAAAAGTGAGATTAAAACATTGATTTCAATAATTATAAAATTAAATACTCACTCGCTGTAATATAATTTATATTGATTAGTTTATTATTGATTAGAGAATTGTTATATAATATTAAAACATTGATTTCAATAATTATAAAATTAAAAAATTAAATACTCACTCGCTGTAATATAATTTATATTGATTAGTTTATTATTGATTAGAGAAACGTTATATAATATTAAAACATTGATTTCAATAATTATAAAATTAAATACTCACTCGCTGTAATATAATTTATATTGATTAGTTTATTATTGATTAGAGAATCGTTATATAATATTAAAACATTGATTTCAATAATTATAAAATTAAATACTCACTAACTGTAATATAATTTATATTGATTAGTTTATTATTGATTAGAGAATCGTTATATAATATTAAAACATTGATTTCAGTAATTATAAAAATTAAATACTCACATACTGTAATATAATTTATGTTGATTATTAATTAGAGAATCGTTATACAATATTAAAACATTGATTTCAATAATTATAAAATTAAATACTCACGTGCTGTAATATAATTTATATTGATTAGTTTATTATTGATTAGAGAATCGTTATATAATATTAAAACATTGATTTCAATAATTATAAAATTAAATACTCACTAACTGTAATATAATTTATATTGATTAGTTTATTATTGATTAGAGAATCGTTATATAATATTAAAACATTGATTTCAATAATTATAAAATTAAATACTCACTCGCTGTAATATATTTTATATGATTAGTTTATTATTGATTAGAGAATCGTTATATAAGATTAAAACATTGATTTCATTAATTATAAAATTAAATACTCACGTGCTGTAATATAATTTATATTTTAGTTTATTATTGATTAGATTAAAACATTGATTTCAATAATTAAAAAATTAAATACTCACTAACTGTAATATAATTTATATTGATTAGTTTATTATTTATTAGAGAATCGTTATATAATATTAAAATATTGATTTCAATAATTATAAAATTAAATACTCACTAACTGTAATATAATTTATATTGATTAGTTTATTATTGATTAGAGAATCGTTATATAATATTAAAACATTGATTTCAGTAATTATCAAATTAAATACTCACATACTGTAATATAATTTATATTGATTAGTTTATTATAATATTAAAACATTGATTTCAATAATTATAAAATTAAATATTCACAGACTGTAATATAATTTATATTGATTAATTTATTATTGATTAGAGAATCGTTATATAATATTAAAACATTGATTTCAATAATTATAAAATTAAATACTCACTCGCTGTAATATAATTTATATTTATATTGATTAGTTTATTATTGATTAGAGAATCGTTATATAATATTAAAACATTGATTTCAATAATTATAAAATTAAATACTCACTTGCTGTAATATAATTTATGTTGATTAGTTTATTATTGATTAGAGAATCGTTATATAATATTAAAACATTGATTTCAATAATTATAAAATTAAATACTCACGTGCTGTAATATAATTTATATTGAGTTATATAATATTAATATTAAAACATTGATTTCAATAATTCTAAAATTAAATACTCACGTGCTGTAATATAATTTATATTGATTAGTTTATTATTGATTAGAGAATCGTTATATAATATTTTCATTATTATAAAATTAAATACTCACATACTGTAATATAATTTATATTGATTAGTTTATTATTGATTAGAGAATCTTTATATAATATTAAAACATAATTATAAAATTAAATACTCACTCGCTGTAATATAATTTATATTTATTATTTTATTATTGATTAGAGAATCGTTATATAATATTAAAACATTGATTTCAATAATTATAAAATTAAATACTCACTAACTGTAATATAATTTATATTGGTTAGTTTATTATTGATTAGAGAATCATTATATAATATTAAAACGTTGATTTCAATAATTATAAAATTAAATACTCACGTGCTGTAATATAATTTATATTGATTGGTTTATTATTGATTAGAGAATCGTTATATAATATTAAAACATTGATTTCAATAATTATAAAATTAAATACTCACT
>PQFF01000324.1:147307-192023 GCA_003547095.1 Diversispora epigaea | reverse complement strand
CTGTAATATAATTTATATTGATTAGTTTATTATTGATTAGAGAATCGTTATATAATATTAAAACATTGATTTCATTAATTATAAAATTAAATACTCACTCGCTGTAATATAATTTATATTGATTAGTTTATTATTGATTAGAGAATCGTTATATAATATTAAAACATTGATTTCATTAATTATAAAATCAAATACTCACTAACTGTAATATAATTTATATTGATTAGTTTATTATTGATTAGAGAATCGTTATATAATATTAAAACATTGATTTCAGTAATTATAAAATTAAATACTCACATACTGTAATATAATTTATATTGATTAGTTTATTATTGATTAGAGAATCGTTATATAATATTAAAACATTGATTTCAATAATTATAAAATTAAATACTCACGTGCTGTAATATAATTTATATTAGTTAGTTTATTATTGATTAGAGAATCGTTATATAATATTAAAACATTGATTTCAATAATTATAAAATTAAATACTCACTTGCTGTAATATAATTTATATTGATCAGTTTATTATTGATTAGAGAATCGTTATATAATATTAAAACATTGATTTTTTTTTTAATGTGATTAAAACATTGATTTCAATAATTATAAAATTAAATACTCACTCGCTGTAATATAATTTATATTGATTGAAAATATCAATATAAGTAATTTATTAGCAATAAATTATAATTTAAAAATAATGTTTAACGTAACAATATGCATACTCTTCCGATTCTTCCAATCCTTCTGTTTCTCCTATTTCTTCCATTTCTTCAGTTTTTCTTATTTCTTTCATTTCTCCGAATTCTTTAATTTCTTTATCCTCCCCCATTCTTCCCTTCAATTTTTTAAAATATTAATATGAAAAAAAATAACATTACATTATCGGATTAAATAAATTCCATTTTGCACAACAATAATGTTACAGAGATTCCCTTTTTGAACATACATATTTTTTTTGAGTTGTACAAATACAAGTAATTAAGAGCGATTTAAAAAAATTTCCGAGATATTTGAATTCAAAATTATCAACACAAAAAAAAATTTAAATATTTCTCTTTGAAATCAACGAACTAATCTTCAAGAGAATTGATCCGTAATACAATACTAAGTGAGAGTTAAGTGCTTTAAAAGTATTTCTTTATAAATTATATATATTGTATTTAAAAAGAAAGAAAAAAAATTAAAGGAAACAAGTCATCAGGAAACCGCAATCTGCAGATTGCGATTTCCTGATGAAACAAATCTCAATGATATCATGACAGCATTTGCGAATTGATCAAAAAAGAGCCCGTTAAAAATTTATTTATAAGTTGAAATTATCAAATATCAGTATCATTAATTTTTAGCATTTTAATAAATATTGAATCACTTTCAATATAAAATTATTTTTATTCATCACATCAAATAATAATAACTATTGTTGTTGTTGCTTTTATTATTAGAATTATTATTATTTTCTTATTTGCGTTATAATATGTTTATCCAGTTAAAATAAGCTTTTAAACTTCAATAAAATATTTTAATGTTAAAATCTTCAAAACTCGTGCTAAACATATTATTTTATAAAAATGAAAATACATATTAGATGATATTGTAAATTTCAACTATTATTATTATTGTTATGATAAAATTCACATAAATAAAAAGATAGAAAAAATCCCTACTCCAATATACTATTAGTATATCTTTCCATCATACTAAAGATTAAATTAAGATTTCAACGAAAATATTCTTCTTTTGATTTTATTCTTTCTATAAATTTTCGTTAAAAAATAAATTAATTAAATAAAAAAGTATAAAATAAAAATTAAATAACAAATTGGGTCGAGCATTTAACACTTTACCATCTATCTTTCTTGTGATTCTCAATATTCTCATGATGTGAATGTTTTTAAATTTAAAATTTTTAGAAGTTGGTTTATTAATTGTATTAATTTACTCATTATATTTTTCCATAAAAATTTATCGCACCAGCAAAATAATTACCATTTCACTTTTTGATAATATATTTTTTAATTAGTCAACATCTCTCGATTCGAGTAAGCCAATTAAAAAAATAAATAAACAATCTTGGTCTTTAATAAAATTTTTTATTTGTTTTATAAAAATAAAAAAAATTCTTATTGAAAAGATCAAAATTATTTATTTATTTTTAATAAATCAACATCTCCCGATTCAACAAAAATAATTAAAAAATAAATAATCTTGATTTTTCAATAAATTTTTTTTATTTGCTTCATACCAGCGTGAACCATGAAAATATTAAAAAAATAAATAATCTTGATCTTTTAAATAATTTTTAATTTTTATTATTAAATCAACATCTCGCGATTAAACAAAAATATTTAAAAAAAAATAAATAAATAATCTTGATCTTTTTAATAAATTTTTTTATATGTTTCATGCCACTGCAATCTATAAAAATAAATAAAAAATTATTGGAGAGATCAAGATCATTTATTTATTTTTTAAATTAGTCAATCAGAATTTGACAAAATAATTAAAAAATAAATAATAAATTTTCTTTTATTCATTTCACGATCCATAAAATGAAAATTAACAAATATGATAAATGTTCTAAATCTAGAAAAGGAATTTATCTAAATAAAAAATGATAATAAAAGTTTCTGCATTTGGTATTTAACTTTTATTTTCGTTTTATCAAACTTATTAATATTGGTTTTTATACCTATTAATAATCAAAAATAATAATTTAAAGCTAAATAACAGTTTTTTGCTATAAATAAATGATTTATAAGTATAAATAATAGCAAAGTTAATTTTATAATATAGCAAGGGTTCAGGGTCAGGGGAACATTATTAGTTCGAATTTTTAGTTTATCTCTACTAATAGTAAATTTCTAAAGTGTCGCCTTTAAAAGAATTTTGATTGATAGTTTTCAGGGTTCCGTGATTATTATTTTTAGCAACTTGATTGGTTATTGTGCGTGTTACCTTCGAAAGGCGTGATGGCATGTGAGAAGGTTGTTTATTGATGGTAATTTTGTTGTATAAACTTTCTTTTGTTATTTTGTTAATGATAAACAATTTAGCAGGTGACAAACATTAATGGAAAGCAGTCTTTGGCATAGTAAAATTTTCCTTGATCAAAGGATTTACAAGAGGTGGAAATTAGTGTAATAAAGCAAAACAGAATATTTATTTCTTCTTTGGGTTTAGTGGAGTTTATAACGAGAGATTTAAGCATATCTCTATTAGTAAATTAGGGGTTTCCTTTTTTTATATTTGTTGTTATTTTTATAATATGATGCGTCATTGTGTATTTATTGTTGGTACTTAAAGGTTTTCACATACTATACATAAAAGTTAAAATGTTAAAATGATGTTGTCCTTAAAAATGCCTCTTAACATTATTATTGTGTGTTTACAAAAATACATCATTATGTTATGGTCTTTCCATTCTTAAAAATACCCTTGATTTTAAATTTATTCATTGAGTTTTTTTTAAATAAAGATTTGTCACAAGTATCACTATTAATAGAGTTGTTTATTTTGTTCATTCGATTGAAAAAAAGATGTGATAGTGAGTTTCTTATGAATTCATATTTACTTGAAAAAAAGGATACGTTTTAATTATGATCTTATTATGTTGTTGGTTATTCGACTGTCTTGAATTGTAGAGATGACGCATGCAATGCTTTACTTTACAAAAGAAGAATGGTGAAAAATTAGAACTATTGATGCAATTAGTTGAGTCAGACGTAATTAAAAATTAAAATTTTAAAAGTTGAGTCAAGGTCAAATTAGTTTTGATGACATGTATAATGTATAATATGTATAAAAAAAAATAAAAAATAAAATACTTTTGTTAAATTTTTTTATTTTAAAATTTTGAAAATAATTGCTACATATATAAGTCTTTTATTTACTAATTAAATATCAAAAATGTTACTAAGTAACCTCAAAGTTTAGAATAAATCACATTTATTATAAAGTTTTCATGCCTATTACTTTAAATTTAACTAAATAATAACTGTTTATATTTTAAAATTTCAAAAAATTATTATATAAATTTTAAAAATTTATTATTCGGTTAATTTTAAAGTAATGGGCATGAGAATTTTGTGATAGATATGATTCATTCTCAACTTTGAAATTGCTTAATAATGTTTTTGATGTTAATTAGTAAAAACAAGTTTTACAAATTTAAAAAAAAATTATTATTTATTTTGCTCTTATTTAAAATTGAAATTCTACTTCATAATCTCAAAAATAATCATAGTAACTATTTTTTATCATAATTAATTCTATATTTTCTATTATTATTTCAGCCAGCTCTGATCAATTTTTAAGAAGATGTTTAAAGATAAAGAGTAAATTTTTGTAAAATCGGTACTTTATTAAAAAATAGTCAATTTTCAAACGTGAATATCATGTGACTTTTATATGATAGTTTATCTACCCCAGTATCACCAACAGATTTTTCACCCCCACGTGATATTTCTAATTTTGCTGAATTTAATTGGACCATAAGTTGGCGGGTGATCAGAAATATTTCACATGTTGTCTCTACAGGGTGATGAATGTTGGGTGACGAATATGTTTTCCACATGTAAAAAAATTCTAAGTCCCTAGAATATTTAATAAAAATTGATATTCGAAGGGTGTGACACATGGTGATAAATACACTACCCCTGATAAACCCTAACCCTAACCCCTGCATAGGGGTGAAAATCTGTTGGTGATACTGGGGTAGATATTTATACATGTCGTCAAAACTAATTTGGCCTTGACTCAACTCTTAAAATTTCAATTTTTAATTGCGTCTGACTCAACTAATTGCGTCAATCACTAGTAAAAATCAAAATTTGCCTTGCTCAACTCTAATTTTTCTCAATTTTAATTGCGTCTGACTCAATTCAATAGTTTTGACGACATGTATAGTAGATATGATAGTTTGAAAGTTTGAAGTTTGATCACATTCTATTAATGGTCAGCTATTCATAATAAAAATTTCATCACATAAACTGAAATTTCCATTAATTTTTATATGTGACATATTTAAGGAAAAATTTGTGGGCAAATTTGCCCGGAATTGTTTACAGTTTAAGGGATAATATAAAAAAAATCCAATTATTAGATCAAATTTTATTTAAGATTTTCTAAGTTTCTATTTTAGAGGTTCCGCACTGTATAACTTTAATTATTATAGTTTTTAATAAGTTTAGTGAAAATAAAAATTTTACTTAAAAACAAACAAAAAATATTTATATTAATATATTGTTCGATTCGAAAATCCTTGACAAATTTCCGATTTACATGTTTAGAATATTCTTTTTATTCGATTCAACAAATTTCCTTTTTTAATTTTAAACCCATTTTTAGAACTTTATTATTTTGACGTACCGTGACTTGTCTGCTACATACCTATTCTACCAACTGAGCCTCACTCCAATACGTTTATTTATTGTAAAATTGTTACATAAGAACTAATTAATACATATAGAAGTTTGCTAAAACTAAAATAAAATTTAATTTACTGCACGGCTCATCGTTGCCCCATAAACTGAGGAAACTAACTAGCCAAAGCCCTGTTAGTTACACGCATCTGATGATGCCTTCTCAAGTTCAGTAAAATATTTATTTCTTGCCCCTATCACTGCTTCATTAACCCCATTGTTTATTATAGCACCCGTGAGATCATCTATAACGGGTTCTAAATTTGGGCCTACAATTATGTATATTTGATTTTTTGTCTTTTTTGTTTATGTCTAGCGATTTTTCCCATACAACAAACTCTTTTTCCACAAATGCTACATACCTATTCAACCTTGTGGAATTCATATATTTCAATAATTCATTACGCAGTGAATTGCCTTCTAAAAAAAATCTTCCTAACAAATTTTTTACTTTCTTTGTCATCCCTTTTTCTAGTTCATTTCTCTCCAAAGTCTGTTTTTCTTTTAATGCCCACCCTTTAGTAACGGAAAATTTTTATCTATTGAACTATATAAAAAAAATTATTATTGCTAAAAGAAAATATTGTTACAAGATATAAAATACTTCAAATATTAGATATTTACTTTGGAATGACTTGCAAATTCAAATTTATATTTATATTTTCTAAAAATTTTAGTATTTCACTGATAAAATTTATGTTTTTTTTTTGAATAAAGATATAAACTTTCATCGTTATTTATTTGCTCGATCAATACAATTAATTAAATCTAGGTAAATGGAGTTTTAATAAATAATATTATGATTTGTCTTTACAAAATTTTTATTTTTTTATTTTATTTTTATTTATTTTTTATAAATAATTATAATAGTAAAAAATATGTAATAAATAATTTTTTAAAACTGAAATTGCCATAGCTTTTATAAGAAAAAATACCAGTTGTTTTAGAGTAATGGATAAGCATATGTCGTATTGAGCAGAGCTCTATCTTGGAAAAGTATAAAAAATTACATCGTTTAATGAAATGTCAATAAAAGCAGATACTAAAGTGATTGCTGATTATTAGATATTAGAAGAAAATATAATGATGGTATAACAGAATTTTATAGATAATAAAACAACCAAATTTATTATAAATATGTATGGTATAATTTTCCACTATAAAATTTTTTTAATTAAAACAAGTCAAATTAAATATAAATACAAAGCTCCCCAACCTAAATCTCTTGTTTATTATTTATTTATTTTTTATTATTTATTTTTATAGTTTACAACACAATTGGTTGATCTTTGGAATAAATGTTTGATTAAGTAAGTAATTTAACATCTAATAATAATAATAATAATATAATAATAGTAATTTTTTATTATTATTACTATAATGTTACATTTTAATATCAAATTTTTAATTTATTTAATAATTAGAAAAAATCAACTTTTTATTTTATTATTGGAATCCGCTGATGAAGGATATGAATTACTTTCACAAGAAGTATTTTGTCTACAAGAATTATATGCTAAATGTCGATGGATGTTGGAAAGACATGCTTTAATCGAGGTAAAATTATTATTTATTTATTTTTTATTAGTTGATTCAAAACTATTTGTTATTACTAAGATTATTAAGAAATCATTTATTAATTTTTAAGTATATATGAATAAAGAAAATGTTTTCGCGAGAAAAAGGAATCTTTTTTTCTTCTTCCCAACCGCAGCTACTTTTATATTTCGTCTCTTGTTTACCTTCATCCTCTGTCATCCATAAACATGTTCTTTGCGAAAGGATGAATAAACAATTATCCTGGACGATGGATGACGCACAAAGACAATTCATCCATCTGTTATCCCCGTGACTTTTGTCTTTTCGTGTCACCTCAATATTTATTGACGTTATGGCGTACGAAAAATTTATTGAAGAAATAATTATCTCCGCGAAAAGAATTAGATTTTAAATATTTTAATATATTTTATTTAAATATAGTAACAATAAACATTTGAAATAAGAATGTAAAATAATAAATTAATAACATTAAATATGAAATTCACATATAAATTATTCATTCCTATTCATTTTTTTAAAAAAATAAAAATAAAGTGATTTATTAGTAAAAAAAAAAATTTAAAGAAAATTATATTTAACACTCACCCCAAACAACTATTCCCTTTATGAGATTTCTATACTAAATTCTTCGGTAACTTATAAAATAAAATACAATTAAATTATTAATATTAAAATAAAGTAGAATTGATATTTGAATTAAATTAAAAAACTAAATCATAAAAAAGCTTACTTTGATAATCTTAAGTAGTGTCATTTTCATTAAGATTCTTAGGCTTTGGAAGATTTTTGAAATTAAAACATCTACTGGTGTAGATTGCTGATGGATGTATTTCATATGGTGTTGAACTATTTGTATTATTGTTATTTACTGGATTTGTTAAGTTTGATCTGTCACATTCTTCAATTTGTTTACATATTTCTGATTCTCTAACCTCATCTTCTATATTAGTCTTATAATTATCAAAATCATCAAATAATTCTTTGGCAGTTGGTCTTTGTTCTGATTTTGCATCCCAACATCTTTTCATCTTGTCTACTAGTAATTGAGGTGTAGTCATATGAGATGGAATTTCTGGTCTATATCCATTACAAATCTTTAATGCAAGATCTATATCATGAGGAACATTGTGGAAAGGAGGAATTCCTGTTAATATCTCAAACATGATCATTGCAAAACTATATATGTCTGATTCCTTGGAGTGATTATCATCACCAGATAATACTTCGGGAGCTACATATGGAATTACTCCAAAAACCTTTTGTTTACTACCTTTAGAAATTCCAGTTTCTTCAGCTGGTTTAGATAAGCCAAGATCAGTAATCAACCATATTTCATTATTAACCGAGAGAATATTTCCAATATGAAGATCTTGGTGAATTAAATTAACCTCATTATGTATATTATATAATCCACTTAAAATAACTAATAGAATATTTAATTTATTTAACCATGATAATTTAGAAAAATTTGATTTTAAAAAATTTCTAAGATTGCCACCCTCCATAAAATACATCACAAACATATAATTCTTTGTCTCTGGATCTTGTGTAATACCCAAATAAGGTACTACTGCTGGATATTTAAACTTTAAAAAATTTTTGAACTAAATAAAGAATGTAGCGTAAATAACTTATCAGTTAAGTTTATAAAAGAATATTATCTGAATATAAAATAAGTACAAATTACCTCTTTTAAAAATTCAGTTGTTATATTTTGTGAATTGTTTAAAGATTTCAATGCAACTCTGAAGTTACCACTTTTTTCCCAGTGTTTTTTCCGAATATTCCACGATGAAATGGGTCCCTCTTTCCAAATGGCTGAATATATTTTTCCAAAGCCTCCTTTATCAATATATTTTATGTCTTCAAATTGAGAATATGGAACCCATTCGATTAATAATGAAATTTGGTACAATTTAATTGGAACTCTTGAATGATAACATCAACATCTTTGTTTCCACTTGTCCAATTTCCAAAATTTTGTTGAAAACGTTGAGAATTACATTTTAAGCACCAAAATTCGTCTGTATTTTCATTTCCGCATTCTTCACATATTCCATAATCCTCTTCAGATTCTTCATCAGAAATTGAAATTTCATTTATTTCATTCACTACTTCATTTAAATTATTTGCCATAATTTAAATAAAATTAATTTCGAATACGTGTAGAAAGTCAAGTGAATGTTTTAAATAGTAAGTGTTTAAAAATTTTTATAGTATAGTATTATTGATTGTTTAGTGTGGTGTTTATTTATTCTAATAGATCTAAACGGGGTTTGTAATTTTCTATTTGAAAATTACGTAGTATATAGCTTTAATTTTCAAACAATATTTAGAATTTTTTTTAAAAAAAAATTAAAAAATAGCGGCGGAGCAGTAAAATCTACCGAATATGAATGGAAAATTTTATTACACATGTACACCCTTTTATTTTGCGAAATATACACGGCTGACTATATTTAACGCAAAAAAATTAATAGGTACTACATTATGACGTGTGGCGCAATCAAAAAATTCATTGTAGAAGTAATTATCTCTGAGAAAGAATGGAATAGAATATAAATAATAAATTATATTGTATATACATAAATTTTTTTTTATTTGATCAAGAAAAAAGTAACACAAAAAATATATTGATATATTTAAAGAATTCAAAAATGCCCTGATATCCATTCATTTGTAAAATACATTTACATATAATTCGATAATCGATAATAAATAATATTTCAATATTTCGTAATCATCGCTATCTTCAAAAAATTCTTTCAAATTTAATTAATAAAATTCTGCCAATCTTTTCATTTTAACATCAATCATTATTATTATTTTTATTAATTTCTATCTTTTATATTTGACACGTAGAGAATGAATTATCATCACTGTAGCCAGGTGCTTCTGGTGCAATAGAAATACTGATTGGCTAATCTTTAATACACATTCAATATATCAAATATATTAATTATACATTATAGTATATTACAGTATATAAAGTATAAAGAAATTAATAGAAAAGGAACAATAAAAATAATAAAAATTGCTGGCATTTCTACTCGACTACAAATCTTCAAAATCATTCTTTACCTTACAATAAAATCCAAGCAACATAGATGGATCCAATTGTGAAATAAATATCTCGCATGACAAATCGTAATGACAAGTCAATGGTTTCTGTGAAAAAGTAAAAAAAAAAAACAATTTATGCTTACTTCACTTCAGTAAGCTGATCATTAGATTTCATCAAGATGGCTAAAAATATAAGTTATAATGAATTATTGTTATGTGTTTTTTGAATTTAATTATTTTTGTTTTTCAATTTGGATGACACAATAAAATAAATTATTATTTTATTTTCGTAAAATTGTTACAAATGTGTTTTTGGATTTTTTAAATAAATAGTAGCATTAAATTGTTTTGTAATTATTAATAAATACATAATATAAAGTGTAAATAAAAATATAAATTATGAAAATATGCAAAATACTTATAAAAATATATTTAAAAAATATCTAAAAATATTTAAAAATTGGGTACATATAATTCAGATGCAACTAAATAAATATAAAAATAGATTAATATTTTTTTAATTATAAAAAAATAAAAATAATATAACTGATACTTACCAACACTTAAAGCAGAAGTAAATTTTGTTAATTCTTCAAGTTCTTTTTCAAAATTTTTATCATTTTTAGGTTTTGGAAGACTTGAATAATTGAGTAGCCTACTGGTATAAATTGCTTCTGGATGAGTTTTGTAATTCATTGGAGTTGTAGTTGTTGAATTTGTTAATCCTAGGTTTTTGGATAATTTTTCAGAATTTTCATTATCATAATAAAAATAATTCCGATAATATTTTGCCAATTCATGACACAATTCTGAAAAAGTGGGCCGATGAGTAACTCGAGCATCCCAACATCTCATAATAATCCTTGTAATTAATTTAGGAAAATGAAATGGAATTTTTGGTCGTAATCCATTACATATTTGCCTAGCTAAATCTCTATCATGTGGAATATCATAGTATGGTGCAAAACCAGTAACCATCTCATAAGCTATAATACCAAAAGAATAAACATCAGCTGCTTTGGTATATTCTTCTCCACTTAATACTTCTGGAGCTATGTATGGTAATACACCAAAAATTTGTCTCTTTTCAGGATTCTTTACATCACGTATTATTAACTTGCTTAGACCAAAATCAGAAATACGTGTTTCATCCGAATTTTCAAAGTTATATGATAAAATATTTCCAGGATGAAAATCGTGATGTATTATATTTAATTCATGAATATTTGAGAAATGATATGCTAATTGTTGTAAATAAATTAATTTTTTATTCCAACTAATATTATTAAAATTATTTTTCAAATAATTTCTAAGATTCCCACCATTCATATATTTTAAAACCAGAATATATTCGTTTGTTTCAGAATCTTGTGTAATTCCATAAATTCGAATTGATGTAAATGCACTCCTTGCTTTCAAGTGAATTGCTATCTAAATAATATAAATTTTTTAATTTACAATTAATGACAATAAAATATGATTTAAAAAGCAAATATATAACTGATGTTAATAAATATTTTACCTCATTTAAGAAGTCTCCATTTAAACTTGTAAAATTGGTATCAAATTTTTTTAATGCTACATCCCTCTGACTCCATCTTTCCCACTGTTGAATTCCAACGTCCCATCTCTTAATTCGTCCATAAACCCACTTAGCCTTATATATCGTTCCAAATCCACCCTTTGCTATTTCTTTAATATCTTTAAGTCGATCATAAGGTATCCATTCTATTACTCTATACTCATCAATTGCATTGATTTGAGTTTCTTGGATAATCTTATCTATTGTGGTATTTCCACTTGTCCATTTATCAAAATCGTTTTGGAAATGTTTCGAGTTACATGGTTTGCACCATTCATAAAATTCATTCCAGTTTCGATTACATTCTGAGCATAAATAAGGTGCCATTTTTTAGCCGTTTATGGTAAAAATTTGTTTATTTATAAATAATTTTTCATCTGAATTCACGATTAGGTGAAAATTGCTTTGAAATTTAGGTATGCGAAAAATCGCATTTGATATCTAACATTTGAATAATTATTATCGTTATTCGTTACAATGCAGTGTTACATAACTAAACTAGCTAAAAAAATATTAATTAAAAAAGTTTAATAAAAAAATTCATATATAATAAATTTTAATGTATTTATATCAGATACGGATATAATATGTTCTACATAAATACTTGTTATTATTATCTTGTATTCCATTATTCAAAATATTTTGATTTTTTTATACAGTACAACATTGAGTGACATAACTATTTTACAATTAATTTAAACTAAAATTGACAATTGCCGTATTTATATTCAAAAAAAACGTTATCTAATACTAAATACAAAAATATAATTATTTTATTTATCATTATACTTTTAAATATCGTGAAAACTTTTAAAAATGAATAGAATAGTAAATATGTAACAATTACTTCTTTTAGTTCTTTATATCACTTTTACATTTTACAACATTACCGCATAACCAGTATGTATGTATCTATAAAATTCTAGAAATTATACATAAATAATATGCTACCATGTAATATATAATACTAGCGAATTCCCGTGCCATTGAGCACATTTAAATTTAACTAATGATGAAGTTAATTTTTGAATTTGTAATAAGTTCTTCTAGGTGATATTTGTGATGCTACACGTTCCTAAGCTGTTGAGCAATTTTCCTAGGCTTGGGATACAGACCTATATATAATCGACCAAACATAAAAATAGGTGATTATAAGGAATTGTGATTATATATAGGTTTTTTTATATAGTACTACTAAGCATCGGGTTTTCTGGGTAGGTGATTATAAAAGTGTGGTGACTGTAAAGAGGTTTTTTTATATAGCATTACTAAGTATTGGGTTTTATAAAAGGTGTGATTATACATAGGTTTTATATATAAAGTGTGATTATATATAGGTCTGACTGTATTGGAATTTGATCATATTAATAAAAATTCAGAAATTGTAATTCAAATTAAAAACGTTGAAATTTTTTAGCAAATCAAAATCATAGCCTCAGGAGTATTTAGAAAAGTATTTCGCGCATATTGGTCCATTGTGAGAAGAATCAACCAATACAACAGCTAAAATTCTCTTAATTATCAAACGCATCCACAACAGTGTTTGAAATTCAAATTTTAAATTATGTGCGGAAATTCCTCGATTTAAAATTCTATTTGAAAAATTTGTGCGGAAGCTTTTTTTTTATGTGCGCAATTTTCAAATTTTGTGAGAGCGCACACTCCGCACATTGAATTTCAAACACTGATCCACAAACAATTTATACTAGTCGACTTCTCAATTATTCAAGTCTTTCAAAACCAAAGAATGAAGAAAAAGAACTTGAAGAATTAACGAAATCTATGGCCGATTTATGTCCTAGTAAGTATTATTATATTTTATTTATTTTTATATTGTATTATTTTATTTTTATAATTAATTATATTAATTTATTTCTATCTTCTTTAGACGGTTCTGGAATAATTGATTTGGATATGTTTAATTTTTAAATTTTATTTGACATTATATATTTTTATTTGTATTATTTGTATTTTACTTATTAAATTATAAAGCATCATTTATTAATTTTTTTGATATTATAAAATCTTAATACTAGGCGTAGAGTACAGATTCAATTAGCTTAGTTTTTAAATTCGATTTTATAAAAATAGGAAATAATAATAAAGGAAATATGAATTTATCACGAAATTGACAAAGTGTTAAAATATAATATTTCAACGATGCAACATTATTGACCGCTATGATGCACACGTTTTTTAATGGTAAATATAAAAATCAATAGTGTTGACATGTACAAAAAAATATTAAAGGTCGAATGTTAAATTTTATTTATATATTAAAATCTTTAAAAATATCTGACGTATTTTTTCGACAATATAATTGTTAAGATAAGTATTTTTTGTAGTAGTAGTTGTAATTCATTATTCATTTTTTTTAATTATTTATTTATTCTTTTAACAAAAGAAAAAAAAAATTTCAATAAAATTTCGTATAAAATAAAAACCAATAAAAAAATAAAAAATATCAAACACCATCTTTGTGAAAAAAATAAAATAGTAATAATAATAATGATAGCAAATTATTATTTAATAATGGATATGAAGAATCATCTACAACAAAAAAAAAAAGAAATAGATAATAAAATAATAATAAAACTAATAAACTTGACAATTTTTTTTATTTTGAAAAGTGCTTAAATGCATTTGAAAAATATTTATTTAGATGTTCAAAAAAAAATTAATAAAAAAGTATCAAATTTTTTAAGAAAGAATAAGAATTCAAGAAAGACACGCATTTATTAATTAATTAATTCGATCTTAACTAAATTGGCCAACAAGATTTTCTCCATTTTTCTTCTTCCAATGGAATAAACCTTGAAAGTGGTGACGTGATCGGATGCCTTTTTTTTCGAATTCGATCATTTTCCGCAAATGATGGATGTTAATATAAAGAATAAATAAATGTAATAAGGAAATCAATAAATCAATAAAAAATAAATAAATAATAAGTTTACCTCGATTAAAGCATGTCTTCCAACATCCATCGATAAATCTTGGCACATTTAGCATATAATTCTCGTAGACGAAATACTTCTTGTGAAAGTAATTCATATATTTCGTCAGCAGATTCAACTAATAAATGAAAATAATAAATACAAAAAGTTAATTATAAATAAATTAAAAAATTCCATATTAAAAATGTAACATCAACATCATAGCACTATTATCATATTATTACTTTTTTGTAAACTCATCACGTTCGTGATCACTGATAAAATTTGATTTAATTTTTTTTATTTATTATAAAATAAATTAATTTTATCTATTAAATTTTTTTTTCGAATAATTTAAGTATTACCGCGCCGCGCTCATAAAATTTGATTTAATTTTTTTTTATATAAATTAATTTTATAAATAAAAATCATCATATATGGTAATTTTAATTAGCTTATTCTCAAAAAAATCGGCTGGCTTATAGCCGTTTCGACTTGGTTCACTAGCACAAATACGGCTAATTATTCCCAAAACGATACTCCTATAATTTTTATTTTGTACTAAAATAAAAATGATCATAATACTGAAATTGGCTTTTTAAATTTGAAAAAACATACATGTGTGCATGTGAAAGGTGAAAATATTTAAGAAAAAACTTGAAAGGTGTGATATGTGGCTTCGGTTCATGTTCTGTTTAATAATTATAACTAGATGTGTGGCATTTAAAAAATTAACTATAATATGTAATTATTACTTCACTATAATAACAATAATAATAATACAAACATAAAAATGTCAATCTCAAAACTTCTACCTTACAAAAGTATTTATGCAAATTTGCATTTAAAATAAATTTATAAAAAAATAAATATTTACACGCAAAGTATTTATAATTTTGTTAATCAATACGCCTGCGAATACAAAAAAAAAAAAAAAATTAAATCAAATTTTATGAGCGCGGCGCGGAAATACTTAAATTATTCGAAAAAAAAATTTAATAGATAAAATTAATTTATTTTATAATAAATAAAAAAAATTAAATCAAATTTTATGAGCGCGGCGCGGAAATACTTAAATTATTCGAAAAAAAAATTTAATAGATAAAATTAATTTATATAAAAAAAAATTAAATGTCAATATAAAATCAGGAATCAACGAAAGGTAAATACTTTTTTTGATCTTAAATTATTTATTTTAGTTTAAAAAAAAGAAATACATTTTTCCTGAATGCCTTGGGAATAAAAATATTCGAATCCACGGATCGGATTCGGATTACACTGTACATGTACGGTACTAGGGAGAGAAAAAGTAAGATAAAAAAATTATGGATTCGAATTTTAAAAGTTGGATCCGTATACGAATCCGAATCCGGATTAAGAATTAGGATATCGGATCTTCACCACATTCGCATGAGTTTTCAGAATATAACCTGTCTGCTTTGCCCCACGCAGATCGACAATTATTATTTTGTTAGCCGTCATTTTTTCCGTTTCTGCGTGGAATATCCTGTCTGCATGGTTTGCTATCGGATCTAGATCCGAATATTGATAAAATCCGATTCGATCCGACTTTGCGGAACCCAACATGGGGATTTGGCCGCCTTGTCTATCTTATGCATCGAAAAATTAATTTCAAATGTTGTATCTAAATATTTTATAAGATTTATGAAACAATTCATTGGTGATAATAATTAGCGAAAAATATTATTGAAATTAAAAAAGAAATATTTGTTTTTAAGTTTATTATTTTATTCTTTAAAATGACAAAAGATTCTAATTTTTAGAATCGAGGTTGCACAAAGTTTATATTATTATTTATATTTATTATTAGAGATATACAGAACAAATGGTGAAACAATTGAGGATATGATTTCGGATTATCATCAATATTATTGTTGAACAGGATGGTCATACAAGGAAAACGCCTCAACTTATATACGTATTAATAATCCTATAGTCGATGTCTCTTTAATACGAATTTTAATACGAAAAAGATGTTTTTCTCGAATAACAAAGATTTGATTCGAATTGCAGAAGATCGAAAGATTAAAAAATTCGATTATAATACATTTGAAGATATTGAACCAATTGCAAGGGGAGGATTTGGTTCAGTCAATCGTGCCTATTCAAAAGATTTAAAAAAGCAGGTTGCGTTAAAATATTTACATGATAAATAGTGATGATTTTTATAAAGCATTTATGAATGAGGTAAATAAATATATCGTTTACAATAATTAAAACCATTTTTGAGACGAAATTAAATATAATTGCTTTTTAAACTGTTAGTTACGAAATATTATTGCAGTAAATCATCACAAAAATATTGTTAAATATTATGGAGTCAGTATAAGTAAAAAAAATTGTTATTTAAATATTATTTATTAAATATTATTATTATAATAATAATAGTAATGTTAATAACTTTATTATTATTTAATTTAGATCATTTAGTAGAGAAATGCTACCTAGTGTTACAATATGCTGAAGATGATAATTTAAGAAATTACTTACGAAATAACTTCAAAGATCTTAATTGGAAAACTAAAATTAAGATGGCTCAAGATATAACAAATGGTTTATGTTATATTCACAAATCAAATATTGTTCATCGAGATTTAGTAAGCATTTATTATATATGATTTTGTAAATTTATAAATTATATCTAAATTTTTTTTTAATAGCATTCAAAGAATGTTTTAGTTCATGAAGGAGATTATTAATTACGGATTTAGGCTTATCTAAATCATTAGATACCAATTCAAATTCCTTTGTAGGAGGAATGCACGCGTACTTAGATCCCGAATATTTACGAAATCCGATAATATATAAAAGAAGCAAAGCTTCCGATATTTATAGTTTTGGGGTTCTTTTTTGGGAGCTCTCAAGTGTAAGAGCTCCAAGTTTAGAAATTTCTAAAATAGTTATATATGGTAAAAGAGAAACACCCATTAATGGAACACCAGAGGATTATATCAAAATCTATTCAGATGCATGGAAAGACAATCCAAATCAACGACCAACTATAGAAGAAATTTGTGATTCTCTTAAAAATATTCAATTCGAAAGCATACAGAATAATTCTAACGAAAATAATCAACATATCCAAATAGAAGTTTATAACAATAATCAATTAAATAATTTTAAATCTATATCTATAGAAGCTTACAGCAGAGATTCTGTTTCAAGTAATCAAATTTCTTTCGGAAATTCAATTAACCAAGAAAATTTAGAAATTACAGGTATTTCTTTTGCATTAATAAATATAAATCACTTTATACTAGCATTAGTTAATTAATTCAAGCGCATCAAGTAGCTCGTGTTATTATGTTATGTGACAAATTATTTATCGTTAATTAATATGTTGAAATCTTTATTGACTCTATAGAAGTATGATTTAATATGTTATTGTTATTTATTATCTTTTCAGTTTTAGGAAATCCTGGAGAATCATCAACTCTTTCTCCTAATTCTTACGATCAAGAATGGTTCAATAATGAACTTAAAAAATATGGATATAATGATTTGAAAATCTTAAAGAGATTGGTGAAAACGTTCACAATGCTGCACTAAAGAATGATGAAAAAAAAGTGACTTTAAAATCTAACATTGTTGATTCTATGGAATTATTTGTTAATGAGGTAAATGCTTTTCTAATATTTATATTATACTAAAAACTCAAAATTTATTAAATTTATTATAAATTGAATATATTTTACATTATTGCATTTTCATCTTAAAAAGCATTTAAAAGTCGATACACATGAAAATATTATAAAATTCTATGGAATTTCACAAAAAGATAAAAATTAAATCAAATTAATAAATGATTTTTAACAGTACATTAAATTGCGTTATTTTGATACAGATTTGAATAGTAGCAATTATATACTTGTATTTGAATATTCAAATGATGAAACATTACGTAATTATTTGAAATTCAATTTTGAGAAACTTGAATGGCCCAACAAGTTAAAACTTGCTCAACAAATTGCTAAGGCAATTGAATATTTTCATTCATTCGATATCTTCATGGAGATATGGTAATTGTTTAATATTAAATTTTTATGAACAATTATTTTTAAATTATTTTTTAATTCTAATATAATTCTATTTTATAGAATTCAGAGAATATTCTTATCCATAATAATATTATTAAGATTAGTAATTTTGGTATATCTAAACTTGTTATTGAACCTTCAATAGATTTATTAAATTCTTTGGGATTAATAGAGTACTCAGATCCAATACTTCTTAAAGCAGAGGGAAAATTTAGCCGAACTAAAGCATCTGACATATATAGTGTTGGAATTTTATTATGGGAAATCTCAAGTGGAAAATTAACATATTATTCATATGAATTTAGATTACAAGCAAGAGAAATAATNAAAAAGATAAAAATTAAATCAAATTAATAAATGATTTTTAACAGTACATTAAATTGCGTTATTTTGATACAGATTTGAATAGTAGCAATTATATACTTGTATTTGAATATTCAAATGATGAAACATTACGTAATTATTTGAAATTCAATTTTGAGAAACTTGAATGGCCCAACAAGTTAAAACTTGCTCAACAAATTGCTAAGGCAATTGAATATTTTCATTCATTCGATATCTTCATGGAGATATGGTAATTGTTTAATATTAAATTTTTATGAACAATTATTTTTAAATTATTTTTTAATTCTAATATAATTCTATTTTATAGAATTCAGAGAATATTCTTATCCATAATAATATTATTAAGATTAGTAATTTTGGTATATCTAAACTTGTTATTGAACCTTCAATAGATTTATTAAATTCTTTGGGATTAATAGAGTACTCAGATCCAATACTTCTTAAAGCAGAGGGAAAATTTAGCCGAACTAAAGCATCTGACATATATAGTGTTGGAATTTTATTATGGGAAATCTCAAGTGGAAAATTAACATATTATTCATATGAATTTAGATTACAAGCAAGAGAAATAATGGAAGAAAAAGATGAATCTAGATTAAAAGATAAATTTAGTTCAAAAAATGGATGTAGATCGAAAAGTATATTAGAAAAAATAGTTTCTTACATTATTAAGGGAATTAGAGAAATTCCAATTCGAGGAACACTGCAAAATTATGTTGATATCTACCAATATCTGTTTTTAATTTATATGTAAATTTAATTAATAAATTATTTATTTCAATTTTTCGATTACATATTTTGATTACTTGATTCAATAGATTGTTGGATTCAAGACCCAGAACAACGTCCAAATATTGAGAAAGTTATACAAGAACTTGAACATGTTGCAAAAAAGATTGACAATCTAAATACTCACCCACTGTAATATAATTTATATTGATTAGTTTATAATTTATTAAAGAATTGTTATATGATATTGAATTAAATTGAAAACATTGATTTCAATAATTATGAATCTAAACACTCACTCGCTGAAATATAATTTATATTGATTAGTTTATAATTTATTAGTGAATTGTTATATGATATTGAATTAAATTAATTAAATTGAAACATTGATTTCAATAATTATGAATCTAAATACTAACTTCCTGTAATAAAATTTATATTGATTAGTTTATGATAATTGATTAGAGAATTGTTATATGATATTGAATTAAATTAATTAAATTGAAACATTGATTTCAATAATTATGAATCTAAATACTAACTTCCTGTAATAAAATTTATATTGATTAGTTTATGATAATTGATTAGAGAATTGTTATATGATATTGAATTAAATTAATTAAATTGAAACATTGATTTCAATAATTATGAATCTAAATACTCACTCCCTATAATATAATTTATATTGATTAGTTTATGATAATTGATTATATGATATTGAATTAAATTAATTAAATTGAAACATTGATTTCAATAATTATGAATCTAAATACTCACCAACTGCATTATATTGATTAGTTTATAATTTATTAAAGAATTGTTATATGATATTGAATTAAATTGAAACATTGATTTCAATAATTATGAATCTAAATACTCACTCGCTGTAATATTGATTAGTTTATGATAATTGATTAGAGAATTGTTATATGATATTGAATTAAATTAATTAGATTGAAACATTGATTTCAATAATTATGAATCTAAATACTCACTCCCTGTAATATAATTTATATTGATTAGTTTATGATAATTGATTATATAATATTGAATTAAATTAATTAAATTGAAACATTGATTTCAATAATTATGAATCTAAATACTCACCAACTGCATTATATTGATTAGTTTATAATTTATTAAAGAATTGTTATATGATATTGAATTAAATTAAAACATTGATTTCAATAATTATGAATCTAAATACTCACTCGCTGTAATATTGATTAGTTTATGATAATTGATTAGAGAATTGTTATATGATATTGAATTAAATTAATTAAATTGAAACATTTATTTCAATAATTATGAATCTAAATACTCACAAACTATTAATTTATGATAATTGATTAGAGAATCGTTATATGATATTGAATTAAATTAATTAAATTGAAACATTGATTTCAATAATTATGAATCTAAATACTCACGAACTGTAATATAATTTATATTGATTAGTTTATGATAATTGATTAGAGAATTGTTATATGATATTGAATTAAATTAATTAAATTGAAACATTGATTTCAATAATTATGAATCTAAATACTCACGAACTGTAATATAATTTATATTGATTAGTTTATGATAATTGATTAGAGAATTGTTATATGATATTGAATTAAATTAATTAAATTGAAACATTGATATCAATAATTATGAATCTAAATACTCACCGACTATTTATATTGATTAATTTATGATAATTGATTAGAGAATTGTAATATGATATTGAATTAAATTAATTAAATTGAAACATTGATTTCAATAATTATGAATCTAAATACTCACCGACTATTTATATTGATTAATTTATGATAATTAATTAGAGAATTGTAATATGATATTGAACTAAATTAATTAAATTGAAACATTGATTTCAATAATTGTGAATCTAAATACTCACCGACTATTTATATTGATTAGTTTATGATAATTGATTAGAGAATTGTTATATGATATTGAATTAAATTGAAAACATTGATTTCAATAATTATGAATCTAAACACTCACTCGCTGAAATATAATTTATATTGATTAGTTATAATTTATTAGTGAATTGTTATATGATATTGAATTAAATTAATTAAATTGAAACATTGAATCTAAATACTCACTTCCTGTAATATAATTTATATTGATTAGTTTATGATAATTGATTATATGATATTGAATTAAATTAATTAATTTGAAACATTGATTTCAATAATTATGAATCTAAACACTCACTCGCTGTAATATAATTTATATTGATTAGTTTATGATAATTGATTAGAGAATTGTTATATGATATTGAATTGAATTAATTAAATTGAAACATTGATTTCAATAATTATGAATCCAAATACTCACCGACTATTTATATTGATTAATTTATGATAATTGATTAGAGAATTGTTATATGATATTGAATTAAATTAATTAAATTGAAATATTGATTTCAATAATTATGAATCTAAATACTCACCGACTGTTTATATTGATTAATTTATGATAATTGATTAGAGAATTGTTATATTAAATTAATTAAATTGAAACATTGATTTCAATAATTATGAATCTAAATACTCACCGACTATTTATATTGATTAATTTATGATAATTAATTAGAGAATTGTAATATGATATTGAATTAAATTAATTAAATTGAAACATTGATTTCAATAATTATGAATCTAAATACTCACGAACTGTAATATAATTTATATTGATTAGTTTATGATAATTGATTAGAGAATTGTTATATTAAATTAATTAAATTGAAATATTGATTTCAATAATTATGAATCTAAATACTCACCGACTATTTATATTGAATAATTTATGATAATTGATTAGAGAATTGTTATATTAAATTAATTAAATTGAAATATTGATTTCAATAATTATGAATCTAAATACTCACCGACTATTTATATTGAATAATTTATGATAATTGATTAGAGAACTGTTATATGATATTGAATTGAATTAATTAAATTGAAACATTGATTTCAATAATTATGAATCTAAATACTCACTCGCTGTAATATAATTTATATTGATTAGTTTATGATAATTGATTAGAGAATTGTTATATGATATTGAATTAAATTAATTAAATTGATTTCAATAATTATGAATCTAAATACTCACTCGCTGTAATATAATTTATATTGATTAGATTATGGTAATTGATTAGAGAATTGTTATATGATATTGAATTAAATTTAAATTGAAACATTGATTTCAATAATTATGAATCTAAATACTCACGGACTATTTATATTGATTAATTGATTAGAGAATTGTCATATGATATTGAATTAAATTAATTAAATTGAAAACATTGATTTCAATAATTATGAATCTAAATACTCACTGACTATTAGTTTATGATAATTGATTAGAGAATTGTTATATGATATTGAATCAAATTAATTAAATTGAAACATTGATTTCAATAATTATGAATCCAAATACTTACAAACTGTAATATAATTTATATTGTATTGATCAGTTTAGGAAAATAATTTTATATATCCAAATTATTATGCGTAATAAATTATAGTTGTAAAATAAGCTTATTATAACAATATGCCTACTTTTCCAAATTTTCCGATTTTTCCAATTCTTTTGTTTCTCCAATATCTTTCACTTCTTCAGTTCCTTTCATTTCTTCTATTTCTTTAACTTTTGTTTCTTCTGTTTCTCCAGTATCTTTTATTTCTTCCGTTTTTCTCATTCCTTTCCTTTCTTTCCATAACTTCTTTAACTTCTTCCATAACTTCTTTAACATCATTTCTTCTCTTCAATTTCTTTAAAATCTGAAAAAAATATTGCCAACGATCACATTATCAAATAAATTTAGTTTTGCATGCATTTGTGCAACAACGGTTTTGGTATGACCCAAATCCGGATATCTTTTTTTTGAAAAATAAAAGCAATGCTACATAAACAAGTATTATGCACAATTTATTTTATATATATACATTTATATTCTATTTAAATTCTACTAAAAATAATATTTTATTTATTTTATTTATATATATTGACATATAAATTTATAATTTGATACAAATCTCAAAATATAAATTTAAAACTATTAAATATATTTTATATTTAAAATAAAAGTAATATAAAATTCTACTAAAATAATATTTTATTATGTATATATAAATTTAAAATTAAATACAAATGCATCTAAAACTATTAAATATATTTGAAACAAAAAAAAATATAAGTAGAAATGGAATAAGAATAGGAAAGAGTAAAAATAAAGTAAAAATAAAAATAAAAATAAAAATAGGAGTAAAAATGGTCACTTAAATAAGAAAACATGGTTATCATAACAATCTAGAATTATTTAATTTTTTACAAACACAGCCAGATAATAGCCACCTCTTAAAGAATTAACTTGTAAAAAAATTTTTACTAATAATGATAGTCACTTTCCAATTAAAGAATTATCTTCAACGCCACAACATAACTTTCAAAACTAAGACACATTATCAGATTAATTTTCAACTCTTAAAGGGATGAAAAGGTTGTTTATATTGCCGAAATTTGAAAAAAATACATTTTCACGAATGCCTAATATAAATTTTTACATTTATTTATAATTATTAAACAGAAAATGAACCAACAGCCACATATCACACCTGTTTTAAATATTTGTAGTCAATAGTACTAACAATCAGAGGAAATGTCCCTTAATATTTTGTGTACCATGTTCTATATGATAAATTTATTAATTTGATACAATTTTTATAATAAAAAAATCGAAATGCAGCTTTCACCAATCTGCTAACTCCATGATAATATAAGTTATTACACCTTTATATTAATAAACTTACCATCCGCAACAGATTAAAAACTGAAAACAATCTTTTAAAAAAGAAAATTGACTTTTACAACTAATGTAATTGGTTCGATTTAGATACATATGTACATATAATTTTAATTTTAGATAAGTTTGGAATATTAAAAATAAAAAAATGTTTGAAGTACAAAGTTTCAATCCTAAATGAAGACTATTTATTTATTTTATTGTTTTTATTTATTTTAAGTTTTATTTATTGTAATGGTTTCGCCAATATGTTATAACACGATCCTTATCCCAACCAGATTCTATATCTTGAAGTTCATGAAGAACTTTATATAATAGTTGATCATCTTCGATAAATGATTTATGCGTAAGTAATTGAGAAAGAATTTCTTTTGCCTTATTACTTGTTGATCTGCATATTCGTTTTGTAGATGGAGTCTTTTCATTACCATTATTAATAGTTTTACTATCACTATCATTAACATTAGTATTTTTTTTCTTTTTTTATCAGTATTAGTTAACAAGCTTGAAAACTTATAAGTGTTTATATTATGTTTTCTTCGACCTTTAACAACACATTCTTCAATTTTTAAAATTTCTTGGTGATAAATAAAATTTAATCTTTTTATTCCTTGTAAATAACACATTTAAATACGTAGAAAACCTTTTTCATTTATTTCTTTTGTACTTTTAAATAGTTCGTGATTGGTTGGGCTAGATAATTGAAATGCAGTAATTAAGTTTTCAACAAGCTTCCAGATTGCTTCCTCCACTATTATGGTGTATCTTCTACGATGTACTTCTATTATCAATAATAAAAACAAATGAAGGATATAAGATAGAAGAAAAAATTACAAGAGACCTAAGAAAACAACAAAACGAAGAAAAAATCCAAGAATCAGTAGTAGCGATAGCATATATGAATGACACAAAAAACAAAAAATAAATGACAAAAATAGTACAGACAGCAAATGAATTCATGAAAATGACAGAAATAAAAATAAACTGCATCAAATCAGACCTCGTCGTAATCAAAAAAAGAGCAAAGAAAAATTCAAACTTAATAGATACAATCCAATTTGGCGATCAAAATATTAGTTGTAATAAATATAAAGAACCTGGAAGATATCTAGGTATATGGATACAAGTCAATGGGAAAAAACATACCAACAAAAACTGATGGAAAAAAAAATAAATCAATTATAAGAAAGGTGAGAACAACAGATAAACAATGTAGATACGTGATAAACCACATCCTAATGTCACAGATAGAATACCTGACAACAGACCATATCCTATCGGAATCATGGCTAAATAAGCAAGACAGCAAAACCAGAACAGTATTCGAATACAAATGCAACCTAGCAAAAATAACACCAAATGCAATAATCCACTCTTGCTTGGGTTACAAATTATTTAGCATCAAAGACAAAGTTTATAAACAATTAATAACAGAATTCAACAAAAGAATAAACCACTAATTGCTATACGGAAAAACTACAAAAATCCAAATACAATCGTTACAAAATAGCACATGGTCAACAATGCCGATCTGGAAACAAGAAATAAACTTTCTAAAAAAACATAAAAAATCTAATAAAAAAATAAAAATTCTAGAAATTAAAAAAAAATATAATATAATAATCAAAAATCAATATAAAACAGAAATACCAATAATACTGATTGGAGGAACAATAACAATAGAACAAATTATAAATGATAAACAATATTACCACAATATAATTAAATCTTTAAAGGCAAATAACTTAATGTATGCAGACCAACTTATAAACAATAACCCAAAAAACATTAGAATATTAACATGGGCTCAAGTAACTAAGAAGAAATACCCTGGAAGAGAACTATACTGGTATAAAACCTTTGAAAAGAAACTAATGGAAGCTGAATTCAACTTCACACAGCAATATGACTATATAAACACATTTAACCCACTAGAAAACATAAATAACAAAACAAAATTTACAGTAACACAAATTAAACAAGCAAATAACCAAGATAACGAAGAAACAACAACATTCCCAATAATAGGAAAAATTAAAGAAAAACAGAAAAACAACACAATAATCATAGAACACTATACACAAATTAACAATGATAATAACAACTTTAAATCACCACTACACCCATGCAAAAATTGTGAATTATTTCCAGACTTTACTAATAAAAACAACAAAAAGAAAACAAAAAATAATCATAACCACATAATTAAAATTAATACAAATGAACACCCAACTTATCATCTAAACTTAAGACAACTGAGGCAAAACCAAATAAAAGACAAAACACCAACAACACAGGCCTAATACTGAAATTAAATCAGTCACTGGAATCATTACTAAACTTCTGCCAACAGAAAACACTGGTGGATCAAATCATAAACCAACAAAATAACGAAAATTCAAACCAAACCAAACTAATTAAATACTTACCAAAGCAAATTCAAGAAATAACAAATATCGGAAACATAATAAAACAAAAAAAACATCACCTACTAGAAACATTTACTGACAGCTCATGTAATACATTCAAACAACTAGGAGAAAGCATAAAGCAATATAAAAAAGTATCAATCATAAGTTACGGAATAGTAATTAAACTAAATTAAGAAAATGATGAAGAAATCATAACATTCAACGGAACAATAGAAGGACCACCATTATCAACAAGAGCAGAATTAGCAGCCATAGCTATTCTAATAGACATAATTTCAGAACAAATAAGAGAGCTCAAAGTAAATACAGACTCAGAAGCAGCAATACTGGCAATCCAAGGCTTCATCAAACCCAGAAAAAGAAAAAAAATGAAAAATATACAAAAACGGATACTTCAAAAAGCCACACAGGAATTTAATTCCAAAATTATTAAAAAAAATACTACAAAAATATATTAAAAAAGAAATAAAAGAAATTAAAAAATTAGTAATAGAGATAACACAGGATTTTACAAAAATCTTATATAAAAAATGGATAGAAAGATGTATTAAATTAACAAATGGGAAACAGATGCAGGTATAACAATGGAAATGAAATGAACAACAAAGGCGCAGTATACAAGAGACGAAGGGGAAAACTACAGGAAAATAAAAAAAACAATAGAAAGGAAAAAATATCTAATAATAGGAAAGGCATTAGATAATTACTTGAATGTAACAAATTCTTCTTTTTCATTTATATTTTCATCTTTATTTTTAAATCTTGACTTTAGTGGGCCGTAGCGGTAAAAACCTACTAAAATTGCAAATGAAGAAATTTATTAGCAATGGCAGTAGGTTAACCAGTTAACTTAGTTATAGGTAGTTTTATTTCTTCACCATGTAATTTTATTTTTACAATTTAATTAAAAAAAAAAGAAATCAATGTTTCAATTTAATTAATTTAATTCAATATCATATAACAAATCTCTAATCAATTATTATAAACTAATCAATACAAATAGTTAGTGAGTATTTAGATTCATAATTTAATTAATTTAATTCAATATCATATAACAATTCTCTAATCAATTATCAATTATCATAAACTAATCAATATAAATATAAATTATATTACAGTTCGTGAGTATTTAGATTCATAATTATTGAAATCAAAGTTTCAATTTAATTAATTTAATTCAACATCATATAACAATTCTCTAATCAATTATCATAAACTAATCAATATAAATTATATTACAGTTCGTGAGTATTTAGATTCATAATTATTGAAATCAATGTTTCAATTTAATTAATTTAATTCAATATCCTATAACAATTCTCTAATCAATTATCTTAAACTAATCAATATAAATTATATTACAGTTCGTGAGTATTTAGATTCATAATTTAATTAATTTAATTCAATATCATATAACAATTCTCTAATCAATTATCATAAACTAATCAATATAAATTATATTACAGTTCGTGAGTATTTAGATTCATAATTATTGAAATCAATGTTTCAATTTAATTATTTTAATTCAATATCAAATAATAATTCTTTAATTAATTATCAATAATATTTTTTAGTTTTGAAACATGTAATAAATGTCATCAAAATAATATTGGATTCAAATGGTGTCATCCATGTAATGCCAAACAATTTCAAAATGAATTTGGTAAATGGACAAGTGAAGATAGAGAAATTGATGAATTTATTCAACAAATACAACTAAATGCAAATAAATGTCAATAAATTATTGAGTGGATTCCATTTGAGAAACTTGAGAATATCACATACCTTGTCAAAGGTGGTTTTGATATAGCATATAAAGCAAGATGGCTTGATGGACCTATTTATTCTTGGAATTATGAAAATGAAAATTGAGACAGGCTTAAAGGACAAAATGTTTTCTTAAAAAGTCTTGATAATTCCACAAATAAAATTGATTTTTTGCAAGGGGTAAATATTTCATATTATTAAAATTTTACCATATTAACATTATATATTAAATATATATTAAATATATTTATTTATGCTAATAAATATTTTAGATTAATAATCAACTTAAATTTCGAGGTAAAAATGCAATTGCTATATATGGTATTACTAAAAATCCAACAAAAAATGAATATATGATAGTTATGAAATATGCAAAATATGGTTGTCTTTGAAGCCTGTTGAATAACAAGTTTGAAAAATTAACTTGGAAAAAAAATATAATATTTTATCAGAAGTTGTAATTGGACTTATAAATATTCATGAAATGGGTTTAATGCATAAAGATTTCCATTCTGGTAATATAGTTAATCAAAGTTTAAGTCTAAGTTATATTACTGATTTTGGACTGTGCAAACCAGTTACAGAAAATGACCCAGAAAATATTTATGGTGTAATTCCATTTATGGCATAGAAACATTAAGTAGAGGTGAATATACTCAAGCATCTGACATTTATTCTTTTGGTATAGTTATGTTAGAAGTTTTAACTAGTTATCCACCATATTATGATATTCCACATGATGTAAATCTTGTAATAAAAATTTGTAAAGGACTTAAACCTGAAATTAAGTGTGAAATTCCTCAATTTCTCAAAGAAATAATGGAAAAATGTTGGAATTTTGAACCTCTCAATTGTCCAACTGCCAAAGAATTGAAATTTCAACTTGAGAAATATCATTATGATGATGGTAAAATAAGAAGAGAAGTAAATAACCAAGTTCAAGCAGCAAATAAATCAAACAAGAATTTTATTCAATATGATCCAAATAAAATGCATCCTAAAGCAATATATACAAGTAGAAATTTGTCTTTTCTGAAAATAAAGAAAGTTGAAGTTAACACACATGGTAATTATTTATATTTTTTAGTAATAAATAAATAATCATTTTAAAATATTTATATTCATTATTATTTACAGATACAAAACAATTGGATCTTTTAATTCCTGATGATATAAGTAAGTATTATATTTTTTGAATTATTTGTTTAATATATTTATTTAAATAAATTAACAATACAATATTTAAATTTTGTGTAGTTGAAGAAAATGAAATTCAAGAAAATTAATCTTTGAGAGAAATTTATGTACGACTTTAATATTTTTTCTAAAATTATTTATTTATTTATTTTATTATATTTTATATCTTTTTTGTTTCATTTGATCACTGGAATTATAGAGTATAGCTTTTATTTAAATTCAAACAGACCAGTATGTAATCATTTAAAACAAATTACTAATGTTTTGATAGTTCAAAAATCCAAAATATTTATTATTTGTTCTTATAAAAATTGATATGAGTTAATTTTTTTTTGACTTTTATAATTGATACATAAATGGACAATACATCAAAAATAATAATATTTTTATTACTATCAATAAAAAAATATAATATAATAAATTTATATTTATTTTTTAAAATAAAAATTAGTGAATTTTTAATTTTTATACTAATGACTTGACTTTAATTGATGCTAATTGTTTCTTTTTATTAACAATTATTTTTACATTTTTTCACCAATGATTTTATTTATATTTTATTTATACTAACAACTTTTTCTCTATCATTGTTGGCTAACAATTTTCTTTTCTGATTTCTAATATTTAGCACTTTGATTAATATTTATTTCTTACTACTATTCAATTTGAACTAGCATTTTATTAATTAGTTTGCTAACAATTTTCTTTTACTAATACTAAGGTGGCACAAATTCTATGGGAAATGTTGTGCAAGGATTATGAAAGATAACAAATGTCACAGGGGATAATGGTAAGATGACAGTGACACCTAGATAAGTGTAATGTACTACCATCCAGGATAACAGATTATTCATCCTTGTATGTAGGGTTAGGAATTACCCTAATATTTAAAATTAACTAATTGACCTTATTTCATCAGGAATTATATAAAAATATTCTAGTGTGTTATATGACACTATTCATATAGCATTCTAGAATGGTACTAACATACTAGAATACAATGTTCTAGTGCATTATTTGAACACTTAACATTCATATAGCATACTAAAATACAATGTTTTAGTGTGTAATAAAGACTTTCCATTCATATAGCATACTAATACAGTATATTTTAAATGCAATAAAAACTTTTGATTCATATAGAGTACTAAAACATGATGTTCTAATGTAATAAAAACTTTTCATTCATATAGCATATTAGAATGACTCTACAGTGGCGATCAAAAGTATTGCATCGCCTGAATAAAAATTTTAAAATTTTTATATCTCGGGATACATGATGTACAACATAACATAAAAATTTTATTAGACTCCCGAAAATGATTAGATTCAATAAAATAAAATTTATTGCTTATTAATAAGACCAAAATTTTTAAAAAATTTATTTTTTATGATTTATGTGATGCATTTCTTTTGATCGTTAGTTATTTTTTTTAATTTATGTAAAAAAATATAACAAAAAACAATTCAATAATATTAAAATTTTTAAAAACTATTTTTTACCATCTGGTATAACCACCCTTTGCTTTAATTACATCATTTATACGAGTTGGCATGGTGTCTACTAGCTTCTTACAAACATCTACTCCCAATTCCACCCAAATTTTTTGGATTGCGTCCCACAACTGATCCTGAGTTTTAACAGGGGTCTCAAGTTGCCTTAATCGTCAATCAATTTCGTTCCACAGATGCTCAATAGGGTTTAAATCCGGAGATTGTGCTGGCCAATCTAATACCCTAATGTCATTGTCCTTAAACCACTGTTTTGTGAGATGAGCAGTGTGTTTGGGGTCATTATCCTGCTGAAAAGTGATATTATCTTTATCCAACCCATGCCACTAGATGGTTCCTAATAGGTCTTCCTCCAAAATTTGTTGATATAAACTCCCATCCATGTGTCCATAAATTCTGACAACGTTACCAACACCATCAGATGTGAAGTATCCCCATACCATGATATTGCCCCATCCAAATTTGACTGTAGGTTTAACATGATGATCACGTAATGGTTCTTTGGGTCGTTTCCAACAGTATTCCCTTCCATCTGATCCATAAATCATAAATTTTGATTCATCAGACCAGATTACTTTGCTCCAGTCTTCTATAGTCCATTTTTGATATTTTCTTGCGAACCTCATACAAGCAATTCTATGTGTTTTTTTAAGATATGGTTTTTTGCACTTCACTCGTGCACCCAAACCATTTCGGTGTAATGTCCTCTTTATTGTGCACTCGCTCACATCAATTTGATCGTCAGTTCTTAATTTTTTTTGGATTGCAACTGCATTTGTACACTCGCCTGTTGTAATTAATCGTACAACATTTCGTTCAATACAGTCAGTTATGAGTCTTGGGCAACCAGATTTTGGTTGATTCTTAAATGTACCAGTCTTATCTTTACGTTGTTTAATTCTTATAACTGTTGATTGTGAAATATTTTCTTTATTTGCTACATAACAAGAAGGATATCCTTCTTCAAGTAGTGCATAAACCTGGGCTCTTTTTTCAACAGGTAAATATACCATGAATGGTTTAAAAAAAAATTAATAACAGAGTAAACAATAAGGTACCTTTTTTATATGTACTACATGGTGTGTTTAGAAGAAAAAAAATTTTGTACATCTTGTTTATGTTTATTTTTCAAAACGATCAAAAAAAATGCATCGCGGGTTCTGAACATTATTTTTATTTCCGAAAAAATTTTCAAAATAAATAAAAAAAAGATGATGCAGGGGATAAATATAAGGTTTGACAAAACTATTAATGAAGTATTGTAGCACTGTGTTCCCGGAATCACAAGATATTAAAATTTTAAAAAATTTGTTCAGGTGATGCAATACTTTTGATCGCCACTGTATATAATTTCTGATCTTGCTGTTGTGATTCTATAATTGCCAATTTAGTCATGATTTCATAATCGTCAATTTAGTCATGATTCTATAATCACTGATTTAGTTGTGATTCCATAATTGTTGATTTAGTTGCAATTTTATTTTACTGATTTAGTTGTAATTTTATAATTGTCGATTTAGTTGTGATTCTATAATTGTCAATTTAGTTGTCTATTTAGTCATATAGTTCTTCACTTAAGGTTTTTAAAATTATTTTTTTTATAAATTAATTTATTTTTTTTAATTTATTTAAATAAATTAAATTTTTTAACAATTATCAAATTTGATAATCTTGATAATCGAATAATTATAAAATCATGATTAAATTAATGATTATATAATTGCGATTAAATCATGATTTTATAGTTGCAATTAAATTGATAATTATATAATCACGATTAAATTAATGATTTTATAGTCATTATTAAATCACTGATTATATAATTGTAATTAAATCAATGATTATATAATAATTATAATTTAATTGCTGATCATTAATAATTATGAAAATTATAATTAATTGTTTAATGATATTTAGATATGACTATATAGTTAAGTCACAATTAATTATAATTCCATAATCACAATTAAAGCTTTTTATAGGTCTTAAAGCTTATAAGTCTAGTGAGCCAAGCTGAGCTAAGCCAAGCTTGGTACTGGTATTATAGGTTTACAGGCTTACAAGCCAAACCTAACTAATGTCTGGCTTGCAAGGCTCAAGTTACTTGCAAGCCTTATGCTGGCTCACGAGCTTTAAGCTAGGCCTGCAAGCCTTAAGCTAAACTCATGAGCCTTGTCTTATATAGTAACTCTTAAACTATAAAGTTTAATTTAAACTTGTAAGTTTACAAGTTTCTACTTTTACTTCAGATTAATTTGGTGCAATATAAAATGATTTTTACTAAGATATTATATAATAATTTTGAAAGCCCACCCTTTAAGCTTTGCAATCAAAGTTAAATCATCCTTCTATCATTGATATTTGTGAATAGTAAAATTATTTTTCTTATGCTTGTACGCAAAATTATTTGGGGCCCCAAATTGCAATTTCAAAAAAAAAGTCAAAATAGTTTTTCATCGAAGATGAAATTATTTTCTTAAAACTGAAAATTTTTTGACTGTCCAGATAAATTCTTTAATTAAAAATACATATAATTAGGTATTTTTTTTTATTTTCATATATAGAATAGATTCTACATAAATCTCAAAAAGATAAAATACCTCAAAATCTAAAATCAATTTTGGAAACTTGTGAATCTTTCTAGTATTAATATTTGTGGAGTTATTTTTATTCATAGCCAATTTGAACATTAAGTATTTAATCTTTAGTGTTTTAATAAAATTGGCTACAAACAAAGATAACTTCAAGAATATTGATGTTTTCTAATTCTAATTAAAATTTAAAATCATAATTAGAGATAGAAATAAGAGGAAAAAATTTTACCTCAACAGACAGAGGTTGATTAAATATTTTTTCCTTTTGTCAAATTTTCAAAAAATTTTGTAACATATCAGTCATCAAAATCTTAATTATCTCGAAATCAGTAACATTTTTCACTTCTAATAAACTGAAATTTTACATTTTGAATATAATGTTTTCAAAATTGATTTTGGATTTTTGAGGTATTTCATCTTTTTAATATTTATGCAGAATTTATTCTATATATGGAAGTAAAAAAGTACACAGTTATATGTATCTTTGATCAAAGAATTTATCTGGGGTGTCAAAAAATTTGGGTTTTAAGTAGAATAATTTTGTCTTCTATGAAAAACTATTTCAACTTTTTTCCTCAAAATTGCAATTTCAGGACCCCAAAATAATTTTGCGTGCAAGTATAGCTTTGAACCTTCATATTTAATTACTTTATGGTTTTTATATCTCATTAAAGGTAGGCAATATTTTTACATACAAGGCTTTTTCATTTTGTAATATTTATTAGATCTCTGGATCTCAAAATGTTCTTCACTTTAAAGATTTCATAATAAATATTAAATTATTTGAAGTATTTTGCTTCATAATTTAATTTAAATATAAAATAAAATCAATTTAGAATACATGTATAGAAAGTCAAGTGAATGGTTTAAGTAGTGAGTCCTTTTTATTTTTGCAATACATTAACGTGTAATGTGATTCATATGAAATTGTAAATAATAGTTTTTGGCATAATGGCGTACAAAAAATTTATTAGCTTCACAAAAAAGAACCAAATTTTAAATATTTTGATATATTTTATTTAAATATAATAACAATACATTTGAAATAAGAATGTAAAATAATAAATAACTAATAACTTTTTTTTAAAAAAAAAGGCTAACAGGCCTCCTCTTTATTCATAAATGATAAATAACTAATAAGATTATATGAAATTTACTATATACATATATAAATGTAGATTATTCATTCTTATACTTTTTTTTAAAAAAAAAATAAAAGTAAAAGTGATTTATTAGTAAAAACATTAAAGAAAGGATGTTAACATTATAATAAAATTATATTAAATACTCACCCCAAACAACTATTCCATTTATGGAATTTCTATACTAAATTCTTCAGTAACTTATCAATTAAATATCAATTAATTAATTAAATTTATTAAAATAAAAGTAGGATTGATATTTGAATAAAAACATAATTAAATATATCATAAAAGAGCTTACCTAAATAATCTTTAGTAGTTAACTCATTTGTATTTTTATCATTATTTTCATTAAGATTCTTAGGCTTTGGAAGATTTTTAAAATTAAAACCTCTACTGGTGTAAATTGCTGATGGATGTGTATCGTATGAAGTTGATCTATTTGTATTATTGTTATCCACTGGATTTGTTAAGTTCAATCTGTTACATTCTTCAATTTGTTTATAAATTTCGGATTCTTTAATCTCATTTTTTACATATTTTGTATAATTAAGAAAATCGACCCCCAATTCTTTGATAGTTGGTCTTCGTTCTGGTTTTGCATCCCAACATCTTTTCATTATGTCTACTAGTAATTGAGGTATAGCAATATGAGATGGAATTTCTGGTCTATATCCATTACAAATCTTTAATGCAAGATCTTTATCATGGGGAATATCGTAGAAAGGAGGAATTCCTGTTAATATTTCAAACATGATCATTGCAAAACTATACACGTCTGATGCCTTTGAGCAATTATCGCCCCCAGATAATACTTCAGGAGCTATATATGGAATTACTCCAAAAACCTTTTGTTTACTATCTTTGGAAATTCCAGTTTCGTCAGCTGGTTTGGATAAACCTAGATCAGTAATCAAGCACCGTTCAATATCAAGTGAGAGAATATTTCCAATATGAAAATCTCGGTGAATTAAATTTTCATTATGTATAATATATAATCCATCCGTAATGATAAATAAATTATTTAATTTATCTAACCACGATAATTTAGAAAAATTTGATTTTAAAAAATTTCTAAGATTGCCACCCTCCATAAAAGTCATCACAAACATATAATCCTTTGTCTCGGGATCTTGTGTAATACCCAAACACGGTACTAATGCTTCATTACACTTTAAATGATTTTTAAGCTAAATAAATATAAAACATGTACATAAATAACTTATAAGTTTATAAAGAATATTATCTTAATATAAAAATAAGTATAAATTACCTCATTTAAAAATTCAATTGTTATATTTTGTGAATTGTTTAAAGATTTTAATGCGATCTCTTTTCCATAAATTCTTTCCCATTTTTTTTGCCGAATATCCCACTTTACAATAGGTCCCTCCTTCCAAATAGCTGAATATACTTTTCCAAAGCCTCCTTTATCAATAAATTTTATGTCTTCGAATTGAGAATATGGAACCCATTCAACGAAGGAAAGAAAGCTGGTACAATTTGATTGGGACTCTTGAATGATTGCATCAACATCTTTATTTCCACTCGTCCAATTTCCAAAATTTTGTTGAAAACGTCGAGAATTACATTGTAAGCACCAAAATTTGTTTGTATTTTCATTTCCACATTCTTCACATATTCCGTAATCCTTTTTAGATTCTTCATCAGAAATTGAAATTTCATTTATTTCATTCACTACATTTAAATTATTTGCCATAATAGAAAAATAAAATTAATTTAGAATACGCGTAGTGAATGTTTTAAATAGTAACGTAGTAACGGGTGTTTAAAAATTTCTTATTCTTTTAAGATAGTGTATTTAGAATTTTTTTTTTTAAAAAAAAAAAATGTTGGAGCAGTAAAACCGACTGAATATAAATAGAAAATTTTATCGCACATGTATTCCCTTTTTTTTGCGAAATTTGCACGGCATATGTACAGTCGCGTCGGAAAGTAACGCCCGATTTTTCGGTTTAACAATATGCAATATTTTCACAACTGATTCCCTTTTTTCTTTTTTTTTTTTGTGTTTTTTCTCATCCATTTATTTTTTAAGACTGCATGAATGTTATATAATGATTTGTATAATTAAAAATGACGTCCAAAACTGGGTTTCAACAGGATAATTCTCCAATCCAAATTACAAAAAAAAACCGTAAAATGATTTGAGACAAAAAAAAAATAAAACGTTGGACTGGCTAGTGAATTCTCCCGACCTTAACCCCATAGAAAACATCTGGAAATTGTTAAAGTACAATATTCTGAAAAAAAAATTTTTTTCCAAAAACTGTAGATGAGCCCAANGTACAGTCGCGTCGGAAAGTAACGCCCGATTTTTCGGTTTAACAATATGCAATATTTTCACAACTGATTCCCTTTTTTCTTTTTTTTTTTTGTGTTTTTTCTCATCCATTTATTTTTTAAGACTGCATGAATGTTATATAATGATTTGTATAATTAAAAATGACGTCCAAAACTGGGTTTCAACAGGATAATTCTCCAATCCAAATTACAAAAAAAAACCGTAAAATGATTTGAGACAAAAAAAAAATAAAACGTTGGACTGGCTAGTGAATTCTCCCGACCTTAACCCCATAGAAAACATCTGGAAATTGTTAAAGTACAATATTCTGAAAAAAAAATTTTTTTCCAAAAACTGTAGATGAGCCCAAATGAGAAGTGATCAAATTATGTATCAATTCTTAGGAAGGTTGTGGACTCAATTCCACAAAGAATTGAAACACAAAGTGGGAGGGCCAACAAAGTATTATATAATTATAAAAAAAAAAACTTTATATACATAATATAGAAATAGAATAAATTGTGAATTTTTATTTTAATAAAAATCGGGCGTTACTTTCCGACGCGACTGTACTTCTTTTCGATCGTTTACTGACGTTACGACGTGTAACGCATACGAAAACTCATTGTAGAAATAATTATCTCCAAATATAGTAATAAAATACATTTAAATAATAAATTAAACTGTATATATATATTTTATTTGGATATAAAAATCAAAAAAAAAATGAGTAACGCAAAAAAAAATACATGATAATAACATTTCAATCGATGATATTATCTACTTGTTCTGTAAAATTATTATCAGGATCGCTTTTATCAAATTTATTATCACCTTCGGGTAATGCACCGCAATCATCATTACAGTAATCAGGTGCTTCTTGTGAAATAGTACCTTTTCTACTCGACTACAAAAATCTTCAAAATCATAAAATCAAAATCCAAGTAACATGGATGGATCCAATTGTGAAATAGATATGATAAGTCGATAGTTTCTGTGGAAGGTATTTTTTTTTTAAACTGCAAATAACAATTTCAAATCTACTCAAAAAATGTTTAAATAAATAAATGTATATCAATTCTATGGCAAGACGTGAATGATGTGGATGTGGATTAAGATCGAATAATCTATGGGCCAAAAATATAAACTGTAATAAATTATTAATATAATTAATATAATAATAAATTAGTTTGGGAAAGGAAAAAACAAACGAAATAAAAATAATTTTTATTTTTATATTNAATACATTTAAATAATAAATTAAACTGTATATATATATTTTATTTGGATATAAAAATCAAAAAAAAAATGAGTAACGCAAAAAAAAATACATGATAATAACATTTCAATCGATGATATTATCTACTTGTTCTGTAAAATTATTATCAGGATCGCTTTTATCAAATTTATTATCACCTTCGGGTAATGCACCGCAATCATCATTACAGTAATCAGGTGCTTCTTGTGAAATAGTACCTTTTCTACTCGACTACAAAAATCTTCAAAATCATAAAATCAAAATCCAAGTAACATGGATGGATCCAATTGTGAAATAGATATGATAAGTCGATAGTTTCTGTGGAAGGTATTTTTTTTTTAAACTGCAAATAACAATTTCAAATCTACTCAAAAAATGTTTAAATAAATAAATGTATATCAATTCTATGGCAAGACGTGAATGATGTGGATGTGGATTAAGATCGAATAATCTATGGGCCAAAAATATAAACTGTAATAAATTATTAATATAATTAATATAATAATAAATTAGTTTGGGAAAGGAAAAAACAAACGAAATAAAAATAATTTTTATTTTTATATTTTTAACGTTGGATGGATTTTTGATTCAAGGGGTTCATATTTCTTACAAAAATTTTCCTTTTTTTTATTTTTTATTTTTACTTTTTATATTTATAAATAAAAAATAATAAAAATATTTTTTGAAACTAATTATATAATTATTGTAATAAATAATTTTTACCTAACATATTAATATCAACTATAATAAAATATTAGTAAACAAAAGGTGTTGCAAAAATAATAAAATAATGAAATAATATAACATTATAACATTGTATATACCATTCAAATGAGACATAGGCATTGTCCATTTTGAAAATTCTTGCGTATGTGTTGATACCATGGGTTGTGGTTGTTCAATTGAATTATTACATAAATTAGAAATTATAGCCGGAAAAAATTGGATCCAAGAACCAATATAAGGAAGTGATTTTGCTTCTAAAGGTGTTTCAATAGGCTATTCCCAATAAAAATATTTTGAAATTCCGGGATAGTTTTAATTTTAGATTTTTTTTTCCGGAATCATTATTTTCTTGTTTTATTGGTATTTTATTAAATTTATTTCATTAATTACCTACGCATCTAAGGAAAAATCCAGATTTCCATTTCAAAATCAAAATAGAATAATATAAATTATTAAAAATATTTTTGATAAAAATTTCATACAAGTCAATTATAAAATAATTGTTTATTGTGTATAATCGAAGAATTTTATTGTATTCAAGAAAATTGTAAGTACATAAGATGAGGTAACCATTACATAATAATGAAGTAACTATGGATATTAAAAAAAGACCGCCAGCATGCATTTCAGGAGTATTTAACCACGATGCGATGAACAAGATTTTTTTTACTTTCTTTTCTTTCTCGTTTCTTTTTTAATAATAATAATGAATGATTTAAATTTTATATTCTATTTTTTTTTATTTATTTACAATCATGATGAATATAAATGAATGAATGGTCTGGTGCATTAAATATTTTCGGTACAATAATACCACATATTGCTTCGATGAGTTATGAATTAAGTTATAATACTCGTGATAAACTTTTTTCTATTCATAATTCATTAATTTATTACACGAGGTATTTGATTTTTATTATAATTGTCAATTATTTATTAATTATTATTAAATATTATTATATTTATTTTATTATATTATTATATTATTATTATTATAAAATATATAACATGTTCTTTATATGAAGCTACTATGATGCAGAATAATTTTAAACATGGGTTAAATATTTATCAATGTTTGTTAAAGAATTGAATAGAGGCAATTTATTTTATTATATTTTATTTATTTAATTTAATTTAATTTATTTAATTTATTTTATTTATTTATTTTTATTTATTTATTTATTTTATTTCATTTTATTTTCTTTTACTTTCGATTCTGACCTGAGTTCTTCAGTTTACGGTTTGGATATAATAATAATTATTATTATTTATGCAATAATTTATTATAATTAATAAATTATTATTTATAAATAATTATCATTTAACTACTGATAAATATGATGAAATGGTCCGAATTGTCGTATGTAATCTTTAATTATTCTAATTATTTTAATTCTATTAATTATTTTAATTATTTTAATCATTTTAATCATTTTAATTATTATTATTATTTTAATTATTTTATTATTATTATTTTAATTATTATAATTCCATTCATTTAAATCCTACATTCCATTTATTTACATTTGCTAATCTACACATTCAATATTCATTCTAAAATATAATATATATGTATAAATAGGCCTCACTACATGAATCATTTGAAGAATGTGCAATTCAGCTTCCTCATTACACTCCGCAAGATGAGATAGATAATGGAATGTTTTTTTATGAGATGAATCAGATGATTTAGTTGATCCCAACTAACTTGACAAATTCAAGATTTCATGAATCAAGAATTTCAATATTATCAAATGGATCTATCCGATAGATTAAGGCTAAGTTTCGATCGATTGGAAATTTGAGAGGAAAAGTGAAATCATTTGAAAATGATTATCAAGTTCAAAAAGGGAAACTTGAGATATAAAACATTTATATGGGGAATTGGAAATTCCCATGGAGGAAAGGATTCAACTTTGTGATGATAATTTGGATGAATAGTGTTTATAAAAGTATGTTCTGTTGTTAATTAATTAATTTATTTATTTATTGATTTTATTTATTGTTAATTAATTAATTTATTATATTTTAGTTAAATCTTGAGTTTGAACGTTTAAGAGAGCTATTATTCAAAAAGTCATTGAAGAGGTATTATTATTTATTATTATATATTGTTATTTATAATTATTTATTATTATTTATTTATTATTTATTATTTTTATCATTTATTATTTATCACTATTTATTATTTTTTTTATAGTACAACAAGTGGTCTAGGTTGGGGGCGCTTTTTGTTTATAATATTTAATTTAATTTAAACAAAAAAAAAATAAAAAAATTGAATTTTTTAAAATATCCTTCTTTGAAAGATTATGTTTAAGAAATCTCCAATACTTATTAAATGCACTCTTTGTACTTGTCCAAAATTAAAGAATATAANATGGTCCGAATTGTCGTATGTAATCTTTAATTATTCTAATTATTTTAATTCTATTAATTATTTTAATTATTTTAATCATTTTAATCATTTTAATTATTATTATTATTTTAATTATTTTATTATTATTATTTTAATTATTATAATTCCATTCATTTAAATCCTACATTCCATTTATTTACATTTGCTAATCTACACATTCAATATTCATTCTAAAATATAATATATATGTATAAATAGGCCTCACTACATGAATCATTTGAAGAATGTGCAATTCAGCTTCCTCATTACACTCCGCAAGATGAGATAGATAATGGAATGTTTTTTTATGAGATGAATCAGATGATTTAGTTGATCCCAACTAACTTGACAAATTCAAGATTTCATGAATCAAGAATTTCAATATTATCAAATGGATCTATCCGATAGATTAAGGCTAAGTTTCGATCGATTGGAAATTTGAGAGGAAAAGTGAAATCATTTGAAAATGATTATCAAGTTCAAAAAGGGAAACTTGAGATATAAAACATTTATATGGGGAATTGGAAATTCCCATGGAGGAAAGGATTCAACTTTGTGATGATAATTTGGATGAATAGTGTTTATAAAAGTATGTTCTGTTGTTAATTAATTAATTTATTTATTTATTGATTTTATTTATTGTTAATTAATTAATTTATTATATTTTAGTTAAATCTTGAGTTTGAACGTTTAAGAGAGCTATTATTCAAAAAGTCATTGAAGAGGTATTATTATTTATTATTATATATTGTTATTTATAATTATTTATTATTATTTATTTATTATTTATTATTTTTATCATTTATTATTTATCACTATTTATTATTTTTTTTATAGTACAACAAGTGGTCTAGGTTGGGGGCGCTTTTTGTTTATAATATTTAATTTAATTTAAACAAAAAAAAAATAAAAAAATTGAATTTTTTAAAATATCCTTCTTTGAAAGATTATGTTTAAGAAATCTCCAATACTTATTAAATGCACTCTTTGTACTTGTCCAAAATTAAAGAATATAAGTTATTGCAATTTCATGATGAATTTTTAGATAAATATGTATACATGCATCAAAATATTTATATTCTTGATTTTATCAAATAAAATTTTTGATTAATTATTAAATTTTAGCATTTGATCTTTATTTATTTGATCCATTCATGCATGAATTTCTCAAATTAATAGCATTTTAATGAATATTAATGTGAAAATCTAAAGTTTTAAAGGCTGATACTGTACTGAATATTTAAAAACAGAATATATGCAGAAAATTTCATTTAAGTTTTGAANTGAATATTAAATTAATTTTGTAATTTAAAATTATGAAGAGATACAATTTCATGTTACTTCTATCATTAAACATCAATAAATATCTAGTACATTGATACAAAATTTTTACATCAATAATTCTGAAAATGATCATCTACATAATTGTTAGAATTATTATTATGCTAACACTTGATCTAGAAAACATTTTATATCTGAGTAAATATTAGATAGTTTCAAAGTTTTTCATTAATAAATAACTTTTTAAATTATTTGTTAGAGGGATGATTTATATTAAATATTATCTCCCATTTAAATTATTTAGATTTAATTTTGCTTATTATTGGTTATTTCAATTTTATGCATTAAACTGCTATACATTCAACAGTGTTAAATATATTAGTGCAATAATCAACGATTTTACAGTTGTGTCAGAAAGTAATGCCATATTTTTTATTAAAATAAAAATCTACATAATTTATATCTAATACTTAGTTGGCCTCCCTTTGCATCCAATACTGGTTCAATTCTTTGTAGAATTGAGTCCGCAACCTTCCTAAGAATTGATCCATCACTCTTCATCTATAGTTTTTGGAAAATTTTTGTTTCTGAATATTGTCCTTTAACAATTTCCAGATGTTTTCTATGGGGTAAGGTCAAAAGAATTACTGGCCAGTCCAATGTTTTAATTTTTTTTGTTTCAACCATTTTACAGTTTTATTTGTGATTTGGATTGGAGAATTATCCTGTTGAAAACCATATGATTTATCTAATTGGAGAGTACATGACAAATAAAATTACACTTGCTTCTGATTACTCATATCTTATCTCATTTTTAACCATACAAGTCATTACATAACATTCATACAGTCATGAAAAATAAATGGATGAGAAAAAACAAAAAAAAAGTGGGAATCAATTGCATAATATTACTTTCTAACATTACTGAGATAAATGTGACTTGGAGTTAGAAGTATATTTTTATTATATAAATTGACATTTGAATTCCAAATCTTGACATTCACTATAATGGAATTATTATTATTACTTCTAGTTCAAGCATTGCTTCTACTTTCACCAAAATTTATTTTTGGATAGAATAGGAATAGATGTAATAGTTTTGATTTCTTGTATTTCCACTGCAATTTTTATTTTTCTCAAATTACAGAAAGCAAATCAAATTACAGAAAGCAAATACAATTCTGAAATTAAAACATCTTTATAAATTCAGAAAACTTGTAGTAATTATTACCTTCAGCATCCTTAAAATATGAGTAAATATTTTGTAATAATATTTTATAAATGTTTGAGAATAATAAACTATCTTAAATTATATATTAATATTCATGAAAATAATTTAAAACTAATTTGCTAATTTATATTTGCTTACTTTGTTTATGTTTAGATGTAATTTTTTTGATAATCCTGAGAAAATATTAGCTGTATATGCCTTGAAAAAATTATTTATTTTTATATATATAGTTTTCCAAGTCATTGAAGTAATAATAAAACAGTTTCAGTTACATTAATTTCACCACATATATATCCTTGATGGGTGTGTCCATTTGTGAATGGAATAATTATATGTGTAAATA
>PQFF01000324.1:132496-145385 GCA_003547095.1 Diversispora epigaea | reverse complement strand
GTACTTTAACTAAAGTATTAACTCGTGTTATAACTAACACTCTAATTTGTGCTACAGATTTACAAGAATTTAATAATATACTTATTTTAGAAATAAAGGTTAATTCGTATTACATATTGAGAAATTGATCTATTGTAATACTATATAATATAAATAATAAGTAATGATAAGTAAATAACAGAAATAGATAAATAATAAAAATATTAATAAAATATGATAATAAGAAGATAATAAAAACAAGTCAACAATTCCTCCCAACTTAGTCATAAAGTTCTACTTATGACAAATCAATATTATCAGTCAGTGCATAAATTTCAGAATTATATTGAAGTAACTCGTTAAAAATGGAAACCTTCATTCTTGAGATAATGTTAAAAGTTAAAGTTAATGTACGATACATTTGGCTTGGATCTTTTTCGAAGAGCTGATAAATCCTGGTGATACCTCGGCGTAAATAATAACTGTTAGGAATTCGGTGTTCTTTCACAAATTCTTTCCACTTTGCATCTGGAGTGACTGAAAATTGTACCAGTTCTCCCAAGTAATAACAGTACACTAAAGTCATTAGTCGATCACGTGTTCTCATTGCAATTTGTAATTGCTGATATACTTGTTGTGCAGAGGTTTCCCAAGTATTATTTAAATTGTATGGTCGATCAATTTGTTTTACGGTGTAACTTCCTAATCTAATTAAATCTGGGTAATATTGAGACATTTTCTTGAGATTTTCTAAGGGGGATTTTTATCAGGACAATAGTTATTTATATATCTGTACTGTGGTTACGCCGTAAACTAATTTGTAGGCTATTAAGAGGTAATGACAATCTGTGGCTCCCAAGTGCTTCTCTCGTAATACATTTTGAGCAACGATCCATTAATTGGTGCTAATAATACTTTTCCTTCTAAGGTCCTTAATTTATATACTCCTGGATTTAATTTATTGTGAATATAAAATGGTCCTTTCCATTTTGGTTCTAATTTTCCTGTATGACTTGTATGTTTGGCGGCGTCATACATTAAAACTTTATCTCCAATTTGATACCTTTTAATGTTTTTAATTTGTCGATCATGATACTCTTTTTGTTTACTTTGTTGTTTTTCAATTTGTTTTTGTGTTTGTCCTCGTATAACAGGTAATTCATCAGTAAGAGTAAAAAGTCGAGTTAGTAGATTATTCTCAGCTAATTCAAGTCCTTCCTTTGTGGGAAAATTGGCAGTCCTTCCATATACCAAATAAAAAGGTTCAATTTTTGTAGTAGCTTGTTTAGCAGTCCTATAAGCAAAAAGAGCAGAGGGTATATGTTTATCCCAGTCGGTTGCTTTTCCAGAAGTTTTCGATAAAGATTCCACAAGGGTTCTGTTAAATCGTTCTACTAATCCATTAGTCTTCGGGTGGTATGGTGTCGAATATAAATGTTTTATTTCAAATTTTTCCAATAATTTCTCTATTAACTGATTTTTAAAATGAGTTCCTCGGTCAGATAATATAATCTGTGGACAACCATGTCGACAAATAATATCTTCAAATATAAAATCTGCTACTTGTTGAGCTGTAGCTTCTGATAGGGCTCGTGCTTCAGGCTATTTGGTCATATAGTCAGTAGCAACTACTATATACTTATTATTTCTTGGAGTAAGCGGTGTCGCGGGTGTACTTCCCTACATCCCACTTACGGTTCTTTTAAGGAGTTTATAGTCCTTCCCGTTAGGTACAAGACTTTCAGTTTGGTTAATACTTTATTTTTAGAAGGCACCAGTTAGTTTTTAGTTAGAACTAACAAACTAATTATTCTTACAAGTCATTATAACTTCGCTACTTTCATTAATAACTTTATTATTAATATTTACTTTTATTAATAACTTCATTTATTAATAACTTCCTTTAATAATAATAAATCCCTTTATTATTAATCTTGGAACTTCCTTTATTATGGACTTCCTTTATAGATAACTTCCTTATAATTCATACTTTAGATACTTCCATCTTTTATTAAAGATATTATCTTTAATTCATTAGTACTTCCTTTATTAAACAATTTTAATAAATATTATTTTAAATAAATACGATAATAAATCTCTTTAATTATTTTTATTTAACATTTATTAATATTTTATTTAATAGTTACTTCCTAATAATACAATTATATTTTTATAATTATAATATTATCTTCCAACTTCCTTGAACTTAAAACTCTAAGGTTAAAAGCTGAGGAAACTAAGTCGAACAACTATCCTTTTTATAACTTTTTGGACTACTGTGCCATTACTGTGCATTAATACTATTGGTTAATATATTTACCATATAACTTACTAAATATAGAATATTTGTTATACTAATAATTAATGTTAATTAATACTATGTAATAATAATTGCTACTAATTAATACTAATTAATGATAATTAATAATAGTTATATAATATCCGTGTAACTATGTCACGTGAACATGTGACTTGTGTTACTTACATTATGTGTAACTAAACTATTTTGTTTACTATTTATATGTTAATAAATATTACTAATTATTGTTAATCGTTATTAAATAAATTACTATGTTAATATTTATATTTTTATTTGTTAAAATAATTATTCTAATAAAATACAGGGTTAAATAATATAATGGTTATATAATTTGATATATTTCTGTTATGGTAATTCTATCTGGTAACAGCGGTAAAGGTCCAACTATATCAATTCCTATTCGATGGAATGGGTCTCCTATTGGTATCGGTTGTAAAGGTTCCAGATTCCTTTTCTTTCCTCTTCATTGACAACTATCGCATGATCGTATATAATCCTTAACTGTGTCATACATCTGTGGCCAATAATATATTTCTCTAACTTTGTTATGCACTANTAATTATCATAATATAGATTTTACCCTATTATTATTCCTTTTTCGGTAAAGTCACGGCACAAAATACTTTCACCCAATTGGTGAGTATTGGTAAGTTCTTAAGTTCAATCACTTGCCAACAATACTCTTTTTTGGAAAGATTTTCATGACCCGAAATGGAAAAAAAAAGGTCAAGAATTTATATACATGGTACATGGTACATGATACATGATAAGAAGAATAACCTCCACCCACCACCCACCCAAAGAATAGCGGGTGTTTATATAATTTCTGAAATTTTTAAAAATAGTAAAAAAAAATTATTTTTTTACTATCACGTATTGAAAATAGTAAATAATTAATTTTTTTTACTATTTTTATCACTTAAAAATTAATATAAGCGATTTTTTATAAAAATAAAAAATAAATTTACTATTTTCAATAAGTAATAGTAAAAAAATAATTTTTTTACTATTAATAAATTTATTTTTATAAAAAATTTAAAAATAATTATTTTTTTACTATCACATATTGAAAATAGTAAATAATTAATTTTTTTTACTATTTTTATCACTTAAAAATAAATATAAGCGATTTTTTATAAAAATAAAAAAATTAAATTTACTATTTTCAATAAATGATAGTGTTAGCCTATTTATACCTTCAAAGAAAATAGGGGAACGACAACTAAAGCAGGGAAAAACTATATATAAAAGATCACACAGCAGTTATATGTAATGTGCTATAGTTGAAAGGTTTGTAGATAAATACAATTATGAAGGATTTAAATATGTGGTTTTNATAAATAATAAAAATATTAATAAAATATGATAATAAGAAGATAATAAAAACAAGTCAACAATTCCTCCCAACTTAGTCATAAAGTTCTACTTATGACAAATCAATATTATCAGTCAGTGCATAAATTTCAGAATTATATTGAAGTAACTCGTTAAAAATGGAAACCTTCATTCTTGAGATAATGTTAAAAGTTAAAGTTAATGTACGATACATTTGGCTTGGATCTTTTTCGAAGAGCTGATAAATCCTGGTGATACCTCGGCGTAAATAATAACTGTTAGGAATTCGGTGTTCTTTCACAAATTCTTTCCACTTTGCATCTGGAGTGACTGAAAATTGTACCAGTTCTCCCAAGTAATAACAGTACACTAAAGTCATTAGTCGATCACGTGTTCTCATTGCAATTTGTAATTGCTGATATACTTGTTGTGCAGAGGTTTCCCAAGTATTATTTAAATTGTATGGTCGATCAATTTGTTTTACGGTGTAACTTCCTAATCTAATTAAATCTGGGTAATATTGAGACATTTTCTTGAGATTTTCTAAGGGGGATTTTTATCAGGACAATAGTTATTTATATATCTGTACTGTGGTTACGCCGTAAACTAATTTGTAGGCTATTAAGAGGTAATGACAATCTGTGGCTCCCAAGTGCTTCTCTCGTAATACATTTTGAGCAACGATCCATTAATTGGTGCTAATAATACTTTTCCTTCTAAGGTCCTTAATTTATATACTCCTGGATTTAATTTATTGTGAATATAAAATGGTCCTTTCCATTTTGGTTCTAATTTTCCTGTATGACTTGTATGTTTGGCGGCGTCATACATTAAAACTTTATCTCCAATTTGATACCTTTTAATGTTTTTAATTTGTCGATCATGATACTCTTTTTGTTTACTTTGTTGTTTTTCAATTTGTTTTTGTGTTTGTCCTCGTATAACAGGTAATTCATCAGTAAGAGTAAAAAGTCGAGTTAGTAGATTATTCTCAGCTAATTCAAGTCCTTCCTTTGTGGGAAAATTGGCAGTCCTTCCATATACCAAATAAAAAGGTTCAATTTTTGTAGTAGCTTGTTTAGCAGTCCTATAAGCAAAAAGAGCAGAGGGTATATGTTTATCCCAGTCGGTTGCTTTTCCAGAAGTTTTCGATAAAGATTCCACAAGGGTTCTGTTAAATCGTTCTACTAATCCATTAGTCTTCGGGTGGTATGGTGTCGAATATAAATGTTTTATTTCAAATTTTTCCAATAATTTCTCTATTAACTGATTTTTAAAATGAGTTCCTCGGTCAGATAATATAATCTGTGGACAACCATGTCGACAAATAATATCTTCAAATATAAAATCTGCTACTTGTTGAGCTGTAGCTTCTGATAGGGCTCGTGCTTCAGGCTATTTGGTCATATAGTCAGTAGCAACTACTATATACTTATTATTTCTTGGAGTAAGCGGTGTCGCGGGTGTACTTCCCTACATCCCACTTACGGTTCTTTTAAGGAGTTTATAGTCCTTCCCGTTAGGTACAAGACTTTCAGTTTGGTTAATACTTTATTTTTAGAAGGCACCAGTTAGTTTTTAGTTAGAACTAACAAACTAATTATTCTTACAAGTCATTATAACTTCGCTACTTTCATTAATAACTTTATTATTAATATTTACTTTTATTAATAACTTCATTTATTAATAACTTCCTTTAATAATAATAAATCCCTTTATTATTAATCTTGGAACTTCCTTTATTATGGACTTCCTTTATAGATAACTTCCTTATAATTCATACTTTAGATACTTCCATCTTTTATTAAAGATATTATCTTTAATTCATTAGTACTTCCTTTATTAAACAATTTTAATAAATATTATTTTAAATAAATACGATAATAAATCTCTTTAATTATTTTTATTTAACATTTATTAATATTTTATTTAATAGTTACTTCCTAATAATACAATTATATTTTTATAATTATAATATTATCTTCCAACTTCCTTGAACTTAAAACTCTAAGGTTAAAAGCTGAGGAAACTAAGTCGAACAACTATCCTTTTTATAACTTTTTGGACTACTGTGCCATTACTGTGCATTAATACTATTGGTTAATATATTTACCATATAACTTACTAAATATAGAATATTTGTTATACTAATAATTAATGTTAATTAATACTATGTAATAATAATTGCTACTAATTAATACTAATTAATGATAATTAATAATAGTTATATAATATCCGTGTAACTATGTCACGTGAACATGTGACTTGTGTTACTTACATTATGTGTAACTAAACTATTTTGTTTACTATTTATATGTTAATAAATATTACTAATTATTGTTAATCGTTATTAAATAAATTACTATGTTAATATTTATATTTTTATTTGTTAAAATAATTATTCTAATAAAATACAGGGTTAAATAATATAATGGTTATATAATTTGATATATTTCTGTTATGGTAATTCTATCTGGTAACAGCGGTAAAGGTCCAACTATATCAATTCCTATTCGATGGAATGGGTCTCCTATTGGTATCGGTTGTAAAGGTTCCAGATTCCTTTTCTTTCCTCTTCATTGACAACTATCGCATGATCGTATATAATCCTTAACTGTGTCATACATCTGTGGCCAATAATATATTTCTCTAACTTTGTTATGCACTATGTCTACTCCTAGATGTCCTCCTAAAGGATGATTATGTAACATAAATAGTACAGGTTCTACTTCATGTTTATGTAAAACTCGTAATAACTTTCCACGAGTTTTCTTTCGTCTGTCGATTTTGTATAATAGGTTGTTTTCAAGTTTAAAATATTTGCTTTTTGATTTAATGCGTTGTTGATCTCTTGGGTTTGTAGGCAAGGTTTGGTTTTGTATATATTGTTTGATGTTTCGATATTCTATAAATTCCATTGTTAATTGAGACTTGTCAGGACACCGACTACCTGAACCGAATTGCTTTTAATGTCGGATTTCTACTTGTTTTTCTTCTTGGTTTAATATATGTTTGATTGGGTATTGTGGTATTAATTATACTGGGGTAATCTTGAAAGAACATTGGCGTTGTTATGTTTTCGTCCTGCTCGGTGTACAATAGTAAAGTTATAGGGTTCTAATCGTAGTATCCATCTAGCTCGTCGTCCTTTAAGTTCGGTAGTCCTTAACCATTTTAAAGCAGCGTGGTCGGTTACAACAAAGAAAGGCGCAGTACCATAGTAATGTTTAAAATGTTCAACAGCCCAAACTATGGCTAAACATTCTTGTTCTGTGGTTGAGTAATTCTTTTCAGCTTTAGTAAGACTTCTACTTGCATATGCAACAGCATATTCTCTATTATTTTCATCTTTTTGAGCCAATACGGCTCCTAATCCTACATCAGAGGCATCGGTATGAAGGTAAAAGGGTTGATCAAATTTAGGATGTTGTAAAATTGGTGCAGAGATAAGATAATGTTTTAACTGCCCAAAAGCTTTTTGCTGTTCCTTTTCCCATTTGAAAGGTGTATCTTTTTGTAATAATTTATTCAAAGGTTTTGCAATATCAGAGAATTTATTAATAAATTTACGATAGTAGGATGCGAGTCCTAAAAATCCTCAGAAAGTTCGGAGGTTATATGGGGTAGGAAAGTTTTTAACTTTAATTAATTTTTCTTCGTCCGGTAATATCCCTTCTCGGGTAATCTCATGTCCCAAAAATTTAATAGAGGGTAAAAAGAAAGAACATTTATCCTTATTCAGCTTTAGTTTTGCATTTCGTAAAACTTTAAATACAATTTTTAAATGTTCCACATGTTCTTCAAAAGTTTTAGAGTAAATGGTAAGGTCATCAAGGTATACAACTAAGAATTTTCCAATATGTCGATTCATTACTTTGTCCATTAGTCGTTGAAATGTGGCGGGCGCATTACACAATCCGAAAGGCATCACATTAAATTCAAATAATCCAAATTTGGTTATGAAAGCGGATTTCTTTTTATCGGCTTCTTTCAGGGCTACTTGCCAATATCCAGAAGCCAAATCTAATGTAGAGAACCATTGGGCTCCTTCAAAATTATCAAGTATATCATCGATTATAGGTAGGGGATATACATCTTTTTCCGTTACTTTATTTAGTTTGCGATAGTCAATGCAAATCCTTTTCTTGTTATTTTTCTTTGGTACGATTACAATAGGGGAAGCCCATGGACTATTAGATTCGCGTATAATTCCTTTATCTAACATTGCTTCGATTTCTCCTTTTATGAATTCAGCTTCAGTGGGGGCGATTCGGTAAGGTCGTTGTTTAATTGGTTCAGCATCGTGAGTTTTAATTTCATGTTCAACAATGTGGGTTTGTGTAAGTTCAATGGTTTGTCCTTCTTCGGAAATATTTTCTGCGAAAACATCAGTATTTTCAGAAAAGAGTTCATCAGTTACAATTGTTTGCTGTTCGTCAAGTATTCCTTTATGCACTATTAATTCGTCAGGATTTTCATTAAGTTGCACTTCATAAGCAGCAATAAAAGTAGCAGGATTTTCTTCAGAGATATCAATTACTTCACTCGGCAGTTTATCATCTTGCTGAGGACTAATATTATTATCAGTGTCATTAACTTGTTCGGAGTGGTAGGATTCCAATTCTTCCAAGTCATCTTCATCTTCTAATTCGTATTCCATTTCCTGTTGGACTTCGTCATCGTTTTCAATTTCTGATTCCTCTTCGTATACTGGTTGGTCAGAGTGGGTTGTCTCAACAAAAGTTGTTTGATCATTATAAGTTAATTGCAAGATACAATTTTTGAAGTCCCATTGAGCTTGGGTTTTCTCGAAGAAATCAGTTCCTAATAAAAGATTCTTCTCGGTGGATTCAATTACTTGCAATTGCATTGGTACAAGTAAATCTTGAACAGCTATTCCAACAGATTCAATAATTCCTAAAGCACGTTGCCTAGTGCCATTTGCGGTAATAACTGTAACCTTAGAAGGTCTAGTAATTTCAAGTTTCAAGAGTTGTCTCAGTTTATTAGTGATAATACTGACAGCTGCGCCAGAATCTAATACTGCAGCGATTGGATTTTTCTTGATACGGACATAGCACTTGGCTGCGGTAGTTCTTTTCTCTAAACCTGTCTCCAATAGGTTTGCAGAAGCAGAGGTGGGTCGTCTAAGAATTTTGGTCAAGTTTTTCTTTTGATCAGGATATTTGAGTAATTGTCCAATCCTTGCACTAGATGTCATTTTTAAAATATCCTCAGAGATGTCATAGGGTGTAAGCTGGTCAATAACTGAGGGTAATCGTTTAGTCTTAGGAACTTTAGGTTTTGTGGTAACTGTGCTAGGTTTAGTTACTTTTATTGGGGTTTCTTTCATTTCTACATCCGAGTCCTCCTCGTCATAAGGATCCTTTTCAAAATCTACTATAATTTCTGGTTCTTGAATTTTTACTTTAGGGTGTGGTGTTTTTGGAAATACAATTTTAGGTGCTGGTTGTTTAGGTGGTCTTCCTGGTTTTCTCAAAGGAGTAGTTCGGGTGTTGACTTTATTTCTTACGGCTTCATAAATTTCGTACTCCTCTTCATTTTCACTGTCAGCTTGTTCGACATAACTAACATTCCTTTTATCACGAGAACGGTTATAGGGAACTTTTTCAGACAGACAATCTCTTGCGAAATGTCCTGGTTCACCACAAGTATAACATTTTTGAGCTGTTATAGTTGGTCTATATCCAAGGTTCCTTCTTTCGCGAGGTCTTTCATTGCGTTGGTTTAATTGTTTGTTAAGATTTCCAATTTGTTGCGCCAAGTTAATTTGTAAATCATTAAAGCGTTTGGTTAGTTCTTCAAGTTCATTATCGCTGGAAGCTTTCTTCTCTTTCTTTTTCTTTAATTCCTTTTCCTTCTTCTTTTTCTTATAATGTTTTTCCTCTTCACTTGAGTCACTCGACTCGTCGCTTGAGCTTTCATATTTTTTTGTCTTCTTATGTCTTCTGGAAGTGGATTCACTTTTTCCTTGTTCATATGCTCTAGCTTTATCAAAGGCTGTAGGAAGGTCAGCTGGGTCGTGAGTTTTTACCACTGCCTTTATTTCAGGAAGTAATCCTTTTATAAAGTAAGGTAGTGTTGCATTGGCATTTAGGTCAGCTCGTTTCGCCATTTGTTTCACCTGGTAATAGTAGTCTTCAACTGTTTCTCCTTTTCTTTGTTTTAATGCTCTCAATTCATCCTTCCACTGTTCACGCCATCCATCATTACAATATTTGGCTGTAAACGCAGTGCTTAGTTGAGCCCAAGTGTATCCTCCATTTGCTTCAGTCCATTCACTGTGCCATTCTCTTGGTCCTTTTCTTAGGTAAGCTCCAAAAACTGCGTTCTTTCTATCAGCATTCCAGGCATTTGCTTTTGCTGCGGTTATAAATTCTTGGAGCCATTCCAATGGATCTTCTCCATAAGTTCCAGAGAATTTTGGGGGTTTTACAAGGTAAGTTGCCATCTCTTCGTCTGAGTTTTCTGAGTTATTGTCTGAGTGGTTATTAACTTCTGGTACTGGGTTGTTGTTTAGCGGATTAATATAGTTAAGAAATTGTTGAAAGTTTAGTTCGTTATACGCGTCAATAGGTATATTTTCTTCAGGAAGTTCTTCTTCGTCTGGTTCTTCTTCTCCTTCTTGATCGTTATTGGTTGATGTTCCAAAGGTTATTAGTAATTGATCGTCTTCGTCAATTTCTGTAGCTGCGTTTCTATTCCTTGGAATTAGAGGTCGGTATTGGATCTCTGCGTTGTCCTGCTCTGTCAATAAATCTTGCTGTTGATTATTTATAGGGCTTATAGATCTGGATCGGGAAGAGGATTCAGATGCTGTACTATCAGGAGTATTTGAACGACTTGCGGGTCTTGTTTGTGAAAAGTTTGAACCTTCCGGTGAGGTATTTCTTATTCGATTGTGAGGTGGTAGTGGTGGGGACCTTGGTGGAAGTAAAGTATTTAAAGATGGTCGAGGTGTTTGTTGTTGTTGTTGGTAAAAGCGGTATCTTCTTCGGGGTATGTTCACAGTTGGTAATGATCGATTTCGTTGGTGATTAGCCAGTGTTTACAAATTAGTTAGGGACTTTCCAAGTGAGAATTGGCTTTTTAGGTTTGTTAAAAAAGTTTTGACCGTTATCAATTAGGATGGTATCTCTAATCCACTTATGATGTTCGATTTGGTCAAGACAATCCTTTACTCTGTTTAGGTCTTTTAATGTATAGAAACTTTCGTGTTCTGGGTCTTGTTCAGATTTAGCAATTTCTCTGTCAACAATCTCGTTAACAGTTTCGTTTTTAATTTCAATGGCTTTTTCAACACAAAGGTTTCTTGCTTTTGCTCTCATAAATTTAAACTTAAGAATGGGATTCAAGAAGATTCAATTTGTTTAAAAATAACTAAACAATTATCTCTAGTATTAAAAAGAATATGAAGTTGCGCTCTAATTTGTTTCAATTCTTCAAGTTGCTGACTATTAAAGGTAGGGGGATAACTATTTATTTCTGTTTGCTGAACTATTTCTCTAACTCGATTACTATATTCAAGGGCGAATTTACTAGTTAAATTATGTAGGGATTCAATACTATTCATAAAAACTAAATATTAACTAATTTCTAAAGAATTAAATACTATTCTAATTCACTATCTCAAAGGTGTTACAGTGACCGTATCTCACAGTCACCACCAAATTGTTAGCCTATTTATACCTTCAAAGAAAATAGGGGAACGACAACTAAAGCAGGGAAAAACTATATATAAAAGATCACACAGCAGTTATATGTAATGTGCTATAGTTGAAAGGTTTGTAGATAAATACAATTATGAAGGATTTAAATATGTGGTTTTATTCGAAAGAGGCAAGGGTGAGGTTTTAAAGGGGTTATAGAGAACAAATCTCTATCGTCACAAAGACAATTTATAAAGAAACCAATTCTTTAACTACGGGGTTTTCAACAAATGAAAAGGGTTATTATTCACCAAGAATAATAATATCAAAGTACATAAATTATAATATTCAATGTCACCAAGACTTTATTATCAATTTATTACTTATGGCGAGTCAAATACTGTTTATTAATTGTATTAAAACTTATATTGAACTGTATCTAACTGAAGATTGAGGTTGAGAGAAAACTCAGCCTTTATATACATTATTAATTTAACTNTAAAGTTAACTTGTAATCTGACTAGTAAATATGCTGGTACCTTGACTAATATCCTAACTGGTACCTTCTCTAGTACTTTAACCAGTACTTTAACTAAAGTATTAACTCGTGTTATAACTAACACTCTAATTTGTGCTACAGATTTACAAGAATTTAATAATATACTTATTTTAGAAATAAAGGTTAATTCGTATTACATATTGAGAAATTGATCTATTGTAATACTATATAATATAAATAATAAGTAATGATAAGTAAATAACAGAAATAGATAAATAATAAAAATATTAATAAAATATGATAATAAGAAGATAATAAAAACAAGTCAACAATAGTAAAAAAATAATTTTTTTTTTACTATTAATAAATTTATTTTTATAAAAAATTTAAAAATAGAAAAAAAAAATTATTTTTTTACTATCACTTATTGAAAATAGTAAATAATTAATTTTTTTTTACAATTTTTATCGCATAAAAATAAAAAAATTAAATTTACTATCGCTAATAAGCAATAGTAAAAAAATAAAAATAGTAAAAAAAAATTATTTTTTTACTATCCCTTATCGAAAATAGTAAAATAATTAATTTTTTATTACTATTTTTATCACTTAATTTTTATTTTTAGCGATTATCGCAAATGATTTTNATAAATACAATTATGAAGGATTTAAATATGTGGTTTTATTCGAAAGAGGCAAGGGTGAGGTTTTAAAGGGGTTATAGAGAACAAATCTCTATCGTCACAAAGACAATTTATAAAGAAACCAATTCTTTAACTACGGGGTTTTCAACAAATGAAAAGGGTTATTATTCACCAAGAATAATAATATCAAAGTACATAAATTATAATATTCAATGTCACCAAGACTTTATTATCAATTTATTACTTATGGCGAGTCAAATACTGTTTATTAATTGTATTAAAACTTATATTGAACTGTATCTAACTGAAGATTGAGGTTGAGAGAAAACTCAGCCTTTATATACATTATTAATTTAACTGTAAAGTTAACTTGTAATCTGACTAGTAAATATGCTGGTACCTTGACTAATATCCTAACTGGTACCTTCTCTAGTACTTTAACC
>PQFF01000324.1:87944-125690 GCA_003547095.1 Diversispora epigaea | reverse complement strand
TATGCTGGTACCTTGACTAATATCCTAACTGGTACCTTCTCTAGTACTTTAACCGGTACTTTAACTAAAGTATTAACTCGTGTTATAACTAACACTCTAATTTGTGCTACAGATTTACAAGAATTTAATAATATACTTATTTTAGAAATAAAGGTTAATTCGTATTACATATTGAGAAATTGATCTATTGTAATACTATATAATATAAATAATAAGTAATGATAAGTAAATAACAGAAATAGATAAATAATAAAAATATTAATAAAATATGATAATAAGAAGATAATAAAAACAAGTCAACAATAGTAAAAAAATAATTTTTTTTTTACTATTAATAAATTTATTTTTATAAAAAATTTAAAAATAGAAAAAAAAAATTATTTTTTTACTATCACTTATTGAAAATAGTAAATAATTAATTTTTTTTTACAATTTTTATCGCATAAAAATAAAAAAATTAAATTTACTATCGCTAATAAGCAATAGTAAAAAAATAAAAATAGTAAAAAAAAATTATTTTTTTACTATCCCTTATCGAAAATAGTAAAATAATTAATTTTTTATTACTATTTTTATCACTTAATTTTTATTTTTAGCGATTATCGCAAATGATTTTTGATAATCGCTATAAAAATAAAAATAAATTTTTAAATTTTTTTTTATCACTTAAAAATAAATAAATACAAGCGATTTTTTATTAAAAAAAATTTATTTTTTATTTTTATAGTGATTATCGAAAATCATTTTTGGTAATCATTATAATAAATAAAAATAAATAAAAAAAATCATTTTTTTTATCATTTATAAAAATTAATATAAGTGATTATTTTATTAAAATTATTATTACTATAAGTGATTATCATCACAATTAATATCTTTTTACCACTTAAAAATAAATAAAAATAATTTTTTTTCATAATAACTATTTTAATATATTTAATTAAATATATATTATTTCTCATGCTTACAAGTTAAATTANGTACTTTAACTAAAGTATTAACTCGTGTTATAACTAACACTCTAATTTGTGCTACAGATTTACAAGAATTTAATAATATACTTATTTTAGAAATAAAGGTTAATTCGTATTACATATTGAGAAATTGATCTATTGTAATACTATATAATATAAATAATAAGTAATGATAAGTAAATAACAGAAATAGATAAATAATAAAAATATTAATAAAATATGATAATAAGAAGATAATAAAAACAAGTCAACAATTCCTCCCAACTTAGTCATAAAGTTCTACTTATGACAAATCAATATTATCAGTCAGTGCATAAATTTCAGAATTATATTGAAGTAACTCGTTAAAAATGGAAACCTTCATTCTTGAGATAATGTTAAAAGTTAAAGTTAATGTACGATACATTTGGCTTGGATCTTTTTCGAAGAGCTGATAAATCCTGGTGATACCTCGGCGTAAATAATAACTGTTAGGAATTCGGTGTTCTTTCACAAATTCTTTCCACTTTGCATCTGGAGTGACTGAAAATTGTACCAGTTCTCCCAAGTAATAACAGTACACTAAAGTCATTAGTCGATCACGTGTTCTCATTGCAATTTGTAATTGCTGATATACTTGTTGTGCAGAGGTTTCCCAAGTATTATTTAAATTGTATGGTCGATCAATTTGTTTTACGGTGTAACTTCCTAATCTAATTAAATCTGGGTAATATTGAGACATTTTCTTGAGATTTTCTAAGGGGGATTTTTATCAGGACAATAGTTATTTATATATCTGTACTGTGGTTACGCCGTAAACTAATTTGTAGGCTATTAAGAGGTAATGACAATCTGTGGCTCCCAAGTGCTTCTCTCGTAATACATTTTGAGCAACGATCCATTAATTGGTGCTAATAATACTTTTCCTTCTAAGGTCCTTAATTTATATACTCCTGGATTTAATTTATTGTGAATATAAAATGGTCCTTTCCATTTTGGTTCTAATTTTCCTGTATGACTTGTATGTTTGGCGGCGTCATACATTAAAACTTTATCTCCAATTTGATACCTTTTAATGTTTTTAATTTGTCGATCATGATACTCTTTTTGTTTACTTTGTTGTTTTTCAATTTGTTTTTGTGTTTGTCCTCGTATAACAGGTAATTCATCAGTAAGAGTAAAAAGTCGAGTTAGTAGATTATTCTCAGCTAATTCAAGTCCTTCCTTTGTGGGAAAATTGGCAGTCCTTCCATATACCAAATAAAAAGGTTCAATTTTTNACCAGTTCTCCCAAGTAATAACAGTACACTAAAGTCATTAGTCGATCACGTGTTCTCATTGCAATTTGTAATTGCTGATATACTTGTTGTGCAGAGGTTTCCCAAGTATTATTTAAATTGTATGGTCGATCAATTTGTTTTACGGTGTAACTTCCTAATCTAATTAAATCTGGGTAATATTGAGACATTTTCTTGAGATTTTCTAAGGGGGATTTTTATCAGGACAATAGTTATTTATATATCTGTACTGTGGTTACGCCGTAAACTAATTTGTAGGCTATTAAGAGGTAATGACAATCTGTGGCTCCCAAGTGCTTCTCTCGTAATACATTTTGAGCAACGATCCATTAATTGGTGCTAATAATACTTTTCCTTCTAAGGTCCTTAATTTATATACTCCTGGATTTAATTTATTGTGAATATAAAATGGTCCTTTCCATTTTGGTTCTAATTTTCCTGTATGACTTGTATGTTTGGCGGCGTCATACATTAAAACTTTATCTCCAATTTGATACCTTTTAATGTTTTTAATTTGTCGATCATGATACTCTTTTTGTTTACTTTGTTGTTTTTCAATTTGTTTTTGTGTTTGTCCTCGTATAACAGGTAATTCATCAGTAAGAGTAAAAAGTCGAGTTAGTAGATTATTCTCAGCTAATTCAAGTCCTTCCTTTGTGGGAAAATTGGCAGTCCTTCCATATACCAAATAAAAAGGTTCAATTTTTGTAGTAGCTTGTTTAGCAGTCCTATAAGCAAAAAGAGCAGAGGGTATATGTTTATCCCAGTCGGTTGCTTTTCCAGAAGTTTTCGATAAAGATTCCACAAGGGTTCTGTTAAATCGTTCTACTAATCCATTAGTCTTCGGGTGGTATGGTGTCGAATATAAATGTTTTATTTCAAATTTTTCCAATAATTTCTCTATTAACTGATTTTTAAAATGAGTTCCTCGGTCAGATAATATAATCTGTGGACAACCATGTCGACAAATAATATCTTCAAATATAAAATCTGCTACTTGTTGAGCTGTAGCTTCTGATAGGGCTCGTGCTTCAGGCTATTTGGTCATATAGTCAGTAGCAACTACTATATACTTATTATTTCTTGGAGTAAGCGGTGTCGCGGGTGTACTTCCCTACATCCCACTTACGGTTCTTTTAAGGAGTTTATAGTCCTTCCCGTTAGGTACAAGACTTTCAGTTTGGTTAATACTTTATTTTTAGAAGGCACCAGTTAGTTTTTAGTTAGAACTAACAAACTAATTATTCTTACAAGTCATTATAACTTCGCTACTTTCATTAATAACTTTATTATTAATATTTACTTTTATTAATAACTTCATTTATTAATAACTTCCTTTAATAATAATAAATCCCTTTATTATTAATCTTGGAACTTCCTTTATTATGGACTTCCTTTATAGATAACTTCCTTATAATTCATACTTTAGATACTTCCATCTTTTATTAAAGATATTATCTTTAATTCATTAGTACTTCCTTTATTAAACAATTTTAATAAATATTATTTTAAATAAATACGATAATAAATCTCTTTAATTATTTTTATTTAACATTTATTAATATTTTATTTAATAGTTACTTCCTAATAATNTCGGTGGATTCAATTACTTGCAATTGCATTGGTACAAGTAAATCTTGAACAGCTATTCCAACAGATTCAATAATTCCTAAAGCACGTTGCCTAGTGCCATTTGCGGTAATAACTGTAACCTTAGAAGGTCTAGTAATTTCAAGTTTCAAGAGTTGTCTCAGTTTATTAGTGATAATACTGACAGCTGCGCCAGAATCTAATACTGCAGCGATTGGATTTTTCTTGATACGGACATAGCACTTGGCTGCGGTAGTTCTTTTCTCTAAACCTGTCTCCAATAGGTTTGCAGAAGCAGAGGTGGGTCGTCTAAGAATTTTGGTCAAGTTTTTCTTTTGATCAGGATATTTGAGTAATTGTCCAATCCTTGCACTAGATGTCATTTTTAAAATATCCTCAGAGATGTCATAGGGTGTAAGCTGGTCAATAACTGAGGGTAATCGTTTAGTCTTAGGAACTTTAGGTTTTGTGGTAACTGTGCTAGGTTTAGTTACTTTTATTGGGGTTTCTTTCATTTCTACATCCGAGTCCTCCTCGTCATAAGGATCCTTTTCAAAATCTACTATAATTTCTGGTTCTTGAATTTTTACTTTAGGGTGTGGTGTTTTTGGAAATACAATTTTAGGTGCTGGTTGTTTAGGTGGTCTTCCTGGTTTTCTCAAAGGAGTAGTTCGGGTGTTGACTTTATTTCTTACGGCTTCATAAATTTCGTACTCCTCTTCATTTTCACTGTCAGCTTGTTCGACATAACTAACATTCCTTTTATCACGAGAACGGTTATAGGGAACTTTTTCAGACAGACAATCTCTTGCGAAATGTCCTGGTTCACCACAAGTATAACATTTTTGAGCTGTTATAGTTGGTCTATATCCAAGGTTCCTTCTTTCGCGAGGTCTTTCATTGCGTTGGTTTAATTGTTTGTTAAGATTTCCAATTTGTTGCGCCAAGTTAATTTGTAAATCATTAAAGCGTTTGGTTAGTTCTTCAAGTTCATTATCGCTGGAAGCTTTCTTCTCTTTCTTTTTCTTTAATTCCTTTTCCTTCTTCTTTTTCTTATAATGTTTTTCCTCTTCACTTGAGTCACTCGACTCGTCGCTTGAGCTTTCATATTTTTTTGTCTTCTTATGTCTTCTGGAAGTGGATTCACTTTTTCCTTGTTCATATGCTCTAGCTTTATCAAAGGCTGTAGGAAGGTCAGCTGGGTCGTGAGTTTTTACCACTGCCTTTATTTCAGGAAGTAATCCTTTTATAAAGTAAGGTAGTGTTGCATTGGCATTTAGGTCAGCTCGTTTCGCCATTTGTTTCACCTGGTAATAGTAGTCTTCAACTGTTTCTCCTTTTCTTTGTTTTAATGCTCTCAATTCATCCTTCCACTGTTCACGCCATCCATCATTACAATATTTGGCTGTAAACGCAGTGCTTAGTTGAGCCCAAGTGTATCCTCCATTTGCTTCAGTCCATTCACTGTGCCATTCTCTTGGTCCTTTTCTTAGGTAAGCTCCAAAAACTGCGTTCTTTCTATCAGCATTCCAGGCATTTGCTTTTGCTGCGGTTATAAATTCTTGGAGCCATTCCAATGGATCTTCTCCATAAGTTCCAGAGAATTTTGGGGGTTTTACAAGGTAAGTTGCCATCTCTTCGTCTGAGTTTTCTGAGTTATTGTCTGAGTGGTTATTAACTTCTGGTACTGGGTTGTTGTTTAGCGGATTAATATAGTTAAGAAATTGTTGAAAGTTTAGTTCGTTATACGCGTCAATAGGTATATTTTCTTCAGGAAGTTCTTCTTCGTCTGGTTCTTCTTCTCCTTCTTGATCGTTATTGGTTGATGTTCCAAAGGTTATTAGTAATTGATCGTCTTCGTCAATTTCTGTAGCTGCGTTTCTATTCCTTGGAATTAGAGGTCGGTATTGGATCTCTGCGTTGTCCTGCTCTGTCAATAAATCTTGCTGTTGATTATTTATAGGGCTTATAGATCTGGATCGGGAAGAGGATTCAGATGCTGTACTATCAGGAGTATTTGAACGACTTGCGGGTCTTGTTTGTGAAAAGTTTGAACCTTCCGGTGAGGTATTTCTTATTCGATTGTGAGGTGGTAGTGGTGGGGACCTTGGTGGAAGTAAAGTATTTAAAGATGGTCGAGGTGTTTGTTGTTGTTGTTGGTAAAAGCGGTATCTTCTTCGGGGTATGTTCACAGTTGGTAATGATCGATTTCGTTGGTGATTAGCCAGTGTTTACAAATTAGTTAGGGACTTTCCAAGTGAGAATTGGCTTTTTAGGTTTGTTAAAAAAGTTTTGACCGTTATCAATTAGGATGGTATCTCTAATCCACTTATGATGTTCGATTTGGTCAAGACAATCCTTTACTCTGTTTAGGTCTTTTAATGTATAGAAACTTTCGTGTTCTGGGTCTTGTTCAGATTTAGCAATTTCTCTGTCAACAATCTCGTTAACAGTTTCGTTTTTAATTTCAATGGCTTTTTCAACACAAAGGTTTCTTGCTTTTGCTCTCATAAATTTAAACTTAAGAATGGGATTCAAGAAGATTCAATTTGTTTAAAAATAACTAAACAATTATCTCTAGTATTAAAAAGAATATGAAGTTGCGCTCTAATTTGTTTCAATTCTTCAAGTTGCTGACTATTAAAGGTAGGGGGATAACTATTTATTTCTGTTTGCTGAACTATTTCTCTAACTCGATTACTATATTCAAGGGCGAATTTACTAGTTAAATTATGTAGGGATTCAATACTATTCATAAAAACTAAATATTAACTAATTTCTAAAGAATTAAATACTATTCTAATTCACTATCTCAAAGGTGTTACAGTGACCGTATCTCACAGTCACCACCAAATTGTTAGCCTATTTATACCTTCAAAGAAAATAGGGGAACGACAACTAAAGCAGGGAAAAACTATATATAAAAGATCACACAGCAGTTATATGTAATGTGCTATAGTTGAAAGGTTTGTAGATAAATACAATTATGAAGGATTTAAATATGTGGTTTTATTCGAAAGAGGCAAGGGTGAGGTTTTAAAGGGGTTATAGAGAACAAATCTCTATCGTCACAAAGACAATTTATAAAGAAACCAATTCTTTAACTACGGGGTTTTCAACAAATGAAAAGGGTTATTATTCACCAAGAATAATAATATCAAAGTACATAAATTATAATATTCAATGTCACCAAGACTTTATTATCAATTTATTACTTATGGCGAGTCAAATACTGTTTATTAATTGTATTAAAACTTATATTGAACTGTATCTAACTGAAGATTGAGGTTGAGAGAAAACTCAGCCTTTATATACATTATTAATTTAACTATAAAGTTAACTTGTAATCTGACTAGTAAATATGCTGGTACCTTGACTAATATCCTAACTGGTACCTTCTCTAGTACTTTAACCAGTACTTTAACTAAAGTATTAACTCGTGTTATAACTAACACTCTAATTTGTGCTACAGATTTACAAGAATTTAATAATATACTTATTTTAGAAATAAAGGTTAATTCGTATTACATATTGAGAAATTGATCTATTGTAATACTATATAATATAAATAATAAGTAATGATAAGTAAATAACAGAAATAGATAAATAATAAAAATATTAATAAAATATGATAATAAGAAGATAATAAAAACAAGTCAACAATAGTAAAAAAATAATTTTTTTTTTACTATTAATAAATTTATTTTTATAAAAAATTTAAAAATAGAAAAAAAAAATTATTTTTTTACTATCACTTATTGAAAATAGTAAATAATTAATTTTTTTTTACAATTTTTATCGCATAAAAATAAAAAAATTAAATTTACTATCGCTAATAAGCAATAGTAAAAAAATAAAAATAGTAAAAAAAAATTATTTTTTTACTATCCCTTATCGAAAATAGTAAAATAATTAATTTTTTATTACTATTTTTATCACTTAATTTTTATTTTTAGCGATTATCGCAAATGATTTTTGATAATCGCTATAAAAATAAAAATAAATTTTTAAATTTTTTTTTATCACTTAAAAATAAATAAATACAAGCGATTTTTTATTAAAAAAAATTTATTTTTTATTTTTATAGTGATTATCGAAAATCATTTTTGGTAATCATTATAATAAATAAAAATAAATAAAAAAAATCATTTTTTTTATCATTTATAAAAATTAATATAAGTGATTATTTTATTAAAATTATTATTACTATAAGTGATTATCATCACAATTAATATCTTTTTACCACTTAAAAATAAATAAAAATAATTTTTTTTCATAATAACTATTTTAATATATTTAATTAAATATATATTATTTCTCATGCTTACAAGTTAAATTATTTATATATATATTGATCTTCAATCCTTTTTCAAAAAAAAGGATAAATAAAATGTTGCAATATCTTTTTTAATAAATATTTTATTATTTTTTTTTCAACCTACATAATTATAGTATAGAAATCAAGTCCATTATTTTAATTAAAAAATATATATATTTTTTTTATTTTTTTAAATAATTAATAAATTAATATCATTTACTTTTCTATTTTTATTTATTATTACAATTTATTATTATTATTTTATTATTATTCTAGAATGCCAGCAAAATTACAGACTATTTGCTATTTACATAGCTGTAGTGAATGAAATACAAATGAATTTATTTTAAAAGAAATAACTGCAATCTCAAGATTAAATGATATGGATCCTGCTGAAATTATTTATTTATGAATAAAAGTTTTTATTCCACTAAACCAAGAAGTTGAAAACAATATAGAAGACTTTGAGAATGAGCAAGTAATATTTTTGAAGGGTAAATTCATTGCCCATGAAGGCTGGTATTCAGTAAGTTTCTTTTTTGTCTTGTCTTTTTTCTCTTTGATTATTTCTTATTTTTTTTCTTGTCACTTTCTCTTTTACCTTTCTCCTTTTATCTTTCTTTCTTTTATTCTTCTTATTTCTCACTTGTCCTCTTATTCTTTTTTTATTCAATTAAAAAATTAAATAATATAATTAGTTCATGATTTTTTATTATTTTAAAGGTTACTGCTACTTCAATTAAAGTACTTCATGAAATGAATTTTGATACAATGCCTGCAATTGGAATCAATGCAGTGTTAACTGGAGTTACAACACAAACAGTAAGAAATGAAAATGATTATTCTGTTTTAGATTTTAACATTGATGAGTATTTAGGTGATTTAGAACCAAAAAACTTTTGGCTAGAAGTAAAACATAAAGCCAATAATCGATACCTCATAAATAAAACCAGCTCAATTAATCAAAATTCAAGATCCACAACTGCCATCTTGGTTGGAATAATCAAAAATGTACCTCCAATTAATGATCCAGTAACTAATCTGGAAATATCACCTTTCAAGTTTGTTTTAGACTTAGAAGATATTTCTTTAATTTACAACAACAACTATCAATCAAACAAACAATAACCAAACTATAAATGCACCTTGGTTAAATCCAAGACAACCAAACTGTGTTGCAAGAGGAGCATCACCTAGAACTACAAGAAGAAGATTAACTAATACTCTTACAACAGCTTTAAATTCTAATCCTCTTCCAAATATGAATGTTTTAAATTCCCAACAAGAACAACCAGAACAATCAGAACAATCCAAACCTCCAACAAAAACAACCAGAAAAACCAGAACAACCAGAACACAAAATAATTAATATTCTTTAAAAAAAATTTAAATCTTTTAAAATAATTTATTTTTATTATTTTGTTTTAAAAAATTCATGTTTTTTTAAAATATCAAATAATTTTTTTATTGATTTTTATTAAAAACATTATTATTTATTTTATTTATTAAAAAATAAATAAATCAATTTTCTTTATCTTTTTGAGTAAACAAGATATTTTAAATTTTTTAATAATAAATAGTTTTTCTTTTTTCATTTAATTAATTGAATTTTTAAATAATTAATATTTTTGAAAATAAAGTTTATGTTAATAATAAAAATGGAAAAATGATTTATTTTATAAAAATAATTTCAAATTTAAATTTTTTTAAAAAAAATAAATAAATAAAGGACAAGTGCCATAAATTTTTTTATTTAAAATATAATTTTTTATTTTTTAATTATATTTTTTGATTAAAAAATCTATCCAAGAATCCTGTAATTTACTCATTTGATAATGAATATGAAAATTTATTAAATCTATCTGACAATATACAATCAGAAGAATTAAACAATATACAAATAAATCAAGTATCAGATCAAATATTTAATACACAATTAATTCAAACACCATCAATATCATTATCTCCAGGAATATCAAAGGTTAACTGAAATTTCAAGATTAAATCCTCATGTACTTTCTTAAAATTAATAAAAATAAAAATCTTAACACTCTCCTTGATTTAATTTTTTAAACTAAATTAAAAAAATGTATAACAAATGTGACACTAATTAACATTGTCAATTCCAATCTTATTTATATGGTGGATACCCAAAAAAAAATAAATGGCTAGTTAAATAATTAACTTTTTATACTTTTTATTTATTGTTGGAATCAGTTGACGAAATATGTGAATTACTTTCACAAGAAGTATCTCATCTACAAGAATTATATGCGTGCCAAGATTTGATGATGACGTGCCTTAATTGAGGTAAAATTATTTATTTTTTTTGTTGATTTATTGATTTTCGTATCACATTTATTTTTTTATTTTTATTAACATACATCATTCACAGAAAATGATTGAATTCGAAAAATGGCATCGATCCACATCGCCTCTTTCAAAGTTCATTCCGGATATTGGAAGAAAAATGGAGAAAATCTTGTTGGCCCAATTTAGTTAAGATCGAAAATAAATTAATTAGAACACGTTATTACAATAATTAATTTTTATATCCAACATTAAAAACGCGTGCATCATAACGTTCAATAGCTACATCGTTGAAATATAATATTTTAACACTTAGTCGATTTTGTGATAAATTCATATTTCCTTTATTGTTATTTCCTATTTTTATAAAATCAAAATTACAAACTAAGCTAATTAAATGGATGAAGAATTCATACTCAATACCTAGTGTTAAGATTTTATTATATAAAAAAAAACTAATAAATCAAATCGATTAAATAAATAGATCAGAATTACCTAAATAACATCAACATCGAAATGAATTTATATAATTAATTATAAAAATAATATAATATAATATAAATAAAATATATAACAAAACTTACTAGGACATAAATTAGACATAGATTCAGTTAATTCTTCAAGTTCTCTTTCGAAATTTTCTTCATTCTTGGGATTTGGAAGATTTGAAAAATTAAGAAGTCGACTTGTATAAATTGCTTGTGGATGTGTTTGATAATTAAGAAGAGTTGTAGTTGATATATTGGTAAATTCTTGATTTGCCGAAAATTCTTCAGCTTTTTTAATTTGAATTACGATTTCTGAATCCTTATTCACTTCAAAATAATCCCTATAATCCCTATAATCCCTATAATCCCTATAGTATTTCCACAACTCTTCATTCAATTCTTCAAACGTTGGTCTATGTATAACTCGAGCATCCCAACACCTCATAATCATTCTTATAATTAATTTTGGAGTATGAAATGGAATTTTTGGTCGTAATCCATTGCATATTTTCATGGCTAAATCTTTATCATGTGGTATATCAGGATATGGAGGAAAGCCCGTAACTATTTCGTAAGCAATAATTCCAAATGAATATACATCAACAGCTTTTGTGTATTTTTCATCACCACTTAATACCTCTGGAGAAATATATGGTAATACCCCAAATATATTCTTTGTTTCGGGATTATTTGTATTTGCACCTATTAGTTTACTTATTAAATCACGATCTTTAAAATTGTATGATAAAATATTTCCAGGATGGAAGTCTTGGTGAACTATATCTAATTCATGAATGCGCATCAAATTTAAAGATAAAAACCATAGATTATTTAATTTTTATGACCAATTAATAATATTAATTTTTAAATATTCTCGAAGATTTCCATCTTTTGCATATAGTAAAACCATCATATATGAGTGTGTTTCTGGATCTTGTGTAATTCCATAAAATTTAATCGAAACATATTCAGTTCGTGCTTTTAAGTGAATTGACATCTAATAATATAAACAATTTTAATTTATAGTTAAAACGTTATATAATAATTTGAAAATTAAATTTAAATATTAATTAAAATATTTACCTCATTTAAGACATCGTTGAAATTCACAAAATTATCAAACTTTTTCAATGCCACTTCTACTTTATGATATCTTCGCCATCGTTGATATTCAATATTCCATTCTCTAATCGATCCATCAATCCACCTAGCGTAATATATTGTTCCAAATCCACCTTTACCTATTTGTTTAACATCTTTAAATCTATCATAAGGTATCCATTCTNTCTTTAAAATTGTATGATAAAATATTTCCAGGATGGAAGTCTTGGTGAACTATATCTAATTCATGAATGCGCATCAAATTTAAAGATAAAAACCATAGATTATTTAATTTTTATGACCAATTAATAATATTAATTTTTAAATATTCTCGAAGATTTCCATCTTTTGCATATAGTAAAACCATCATATATGAGTGTGTTTCTGGATCTTGTGTAATTCCATAAAATTTAATCGAAACATATTCAGTTCGTGCTTTTAAGTGAATTGACATCTAATAATATAAACAATTTTAATTTATAGTTAAAACGTTATATAATAATTTGAAAATTAAATTTAAATATTAATTAAAATATTTACCTCATTTAAGACATCGTTGAAATTCACAAAATTATCAAACTTTTTCAATGCCACTTCTACTTTATGATATCTTCGCCATCGTTGATATTCAATATTCCATTCTCTAATCGATCCATCAATCCACCTAGCGTAATATATTGTTCCAAATCCACCTTTACCTATTTGTTTAACATCTTTAAATCTATCATAAGGTATCCATTCTATTACTTTCCAACCTTTATCAGCATTTAGTTGAGTATCTTGAATGAATTTATCTGTTTTGTCATTTCCACTTGTCCAATTATTAAAATCATTTTGGAAATGTTTCGAGTTACATGGTTTGCACCAATATCCATTCCATTCTTGATTGCATTCTGGGCATGCATAAGATGACATTTTTTTTTGTTTATAGTATTTAAGGCAGAATTTGATTTTTTTTTTAAAAAAAAAAAATCAATAAATTTGTATCAATATATGTAAGATTTTTTTTATAAGTGCAATTTTTCGGATTTAATTATCAATCGGAATTTTTACACTGCCTATTTAGCTAGTTACTTTAGGAAATACTTTTTATCATTTCGTAAAAATAAATAAAATGGTATTACAAGGGTGGCTTGAATTATCCATTTTTCCTTGTTATATAAATAAACAAATATATGTATTGTTTAAATCAAATCAAACCTTGTGTTTTGATAAAATAATAAGATGAAGGTTTTTCCCTTTTTTCAATTGGATACCAAATAAACTAGATTTTTCGATTTCACACATTAATTCAATTAAAATAATAATTAATGATTCAAAATGATGTCACTTACCCCGCAAAAAAAAATTATTTTTAATTAACTTGAACTTGAGAACATCATAATTTATTGGGTTTAAATTAACCAAATAGCCACCAAAATTAAAATTGATTGGAATTTTTTGTTCTGTTTATTATTTTTTTTTTTGCGGTTTTTAAGACATCATTTTTGTAAACTACACCGTCTTTAGTTATATATGCACTTAATTGAGCCACTGGAAAGTCTTCCACTAGAGCTCTATAATATGATATAATATGATGTGATATGATATAATATTATATAATGTCATATAATGTGAAATAATGTGATAAATATACAGTGTTGGCCTATGACCAATTATAACCTATTGGTCAATTATAGTTATGACCATATGACCTACTATGACCTATAGTAAATTATGAGCTTTTATGACCTACTGATGATTGATATGACCTAAATGATAAATATATAATGTATTTATTTTTAGGGAGTTTTTTTTTGTAGGACAACGTTTAGTTGTTAAATTTGCATATATGAAAAACTGGGTGATGTGCGTGTTATGAAATTTTTTGAAATTCTTATAAAAAATCTTTAGTGCGATGCGATGATGGTACTTATCAAAAAGTTACAACAGTAAAACCAATTCTAACGATCAAGATGTGGTCAGGGGAGACCTAAAAATAATTAACAGACCACCCAATAACAACATCAACCACAAATAAACCAAAAAACATCATAATCGCGACAATAACAAAATGACAATCTCCAACAATATCTTTAAATCTTTTATATACCACCGTTAAATACATTTTTTTTAATGCCAACTATATTATATAATATTATATTTATTAATCTAATACAAAAATAATCAATTATCTAATTATTTATATATTTTTTATTTATTTATAAGCAGTATATTTTTATATTATTCTATTTGAAATTCAAGTTTTAGAACAATTTCGGTAATTTTTATTATTCATTATTATTGCAATTTGTTCATTTATTTACATGATATGATATATAAAATAAAAACCAAAATTTGAGTGATGTGGTGAATTTGAAAAATGCTTAAAAATAATTAAAATAAATTTTTTTTAAAAAAAATCACATTAATTACATAAAGTTTTTATTTTTAACATTATAATTTTTAAAAAACATTTATTTATTTATCCTTTGAAAAGAGCGATAAATAATAATACTCAGGATAAACTTTTTTCGATTCGTAATTCATTAATTTATTATTATTATAAGAGGTATTTTGATTTTTATTATAATTATTAATGATTAATCATTATTAATTATTATATTATTACCATATTTATTATATTAATATTATTAAAAATATCATATGTTGTTCTTTATAGGAAGCTACTATGACACAGAATAAAGTTAAAACATGGGTAAAACATTTATTAAAGAATCTAATACTGACTCCAATAGAGGTAATTTATTTTATTATATTTTATTTATTTTAATTTAATTTATTTATTTATTTTATTAATTAATTAATTTAATTGATTTTTTTAATTTAAAAAAAATTATTTTATTTTCTTGCAGCTTTTCGATTCTGGCCTGAGTTCTTCAATAGTTTTACTGATTTGTATATATAATAATTTTTGTTATTTCGATAATTAATAAATTATCATTTAACTACTGATATGTAATCTTTAATTATTATTATTTAAATATTATAATTACATTCATTTAAATCCTACATTCCTTTTCTTTGCTTTTTGCCTTTATTTATCTATGCATTCACATGCGAATTAAAATATAAAATGTATACATATATATAAATAGGTTTTATTATGCGAATTATTGCAATTCAACTTCATCATTATTGGAACATGTTAACACTGCGCTCTGCAAAATGAGATAATAAGAGTGATCCCAAAGAACTTTTTGCAGAATTACAAGAGACTATCAAAATCGAGAGAATAATTTAAATAATACTTAGGATTCCTCGGAAGGAGATGATCATTAATCAAATGATTTAGTTGACCCTCACTTACGGAATTAAGGTTAAGTTTTGATCAATTGGAAATTTTGAGAGAGAAAGTGAAATCATTTGAAAATTATAAATGGAAACTTGAAATGTTAAGTAAAGGTGTAAAACATTTATATGAAAACTCCTGTGGAAGAAAAGATTTAACTTTGTGATAAAATTTAGACGAAGAGTATTTGGTGAAAGTATTTTCTATTGTTAATTTATTTGTATAATTTATTTATTATATTTTTTTTTTATATTTTGGTTAAATTTTAAGTTTGAATGTTTAGGAGAAATTATGCGAGCTACTATTCAAAACGCCATTGACGAGGTATTATTTTTGTGTTAATAGATAATTAAATTAGTATAATCAGTTCTTTAGTATCAACACAATATTTTAAGTACATGACATCAAAAACGTATCTTAAAATATATGATTTTTTAATTCATCCTTGAACTTTATCTACTACATAATAATTATTAATTAGAATAGACGAATGGTTGTAGTTCATATTCTTTAATGAACAAGAATTAAAAGCAACAGGAGAAATCTAAATTTTTATTCAAATGGTTGATGAAAAAGGATATTACAATAAAATTATGGTTCTTATATGTAGATCTCTTTCCGTTACGAATTAAGAATTATAATATATTACAAAAAAAAATATTTACATCTAATCTTGTTCCAGAATAATAATATCACAAGAACTATATTATAACAGTCCCTTTCTCCATTAATATCATAAAAAGTAATGGTTCCGATTTAGTCCCGAATGACAACATCAATAAAATAAAGAGATATGCCTTTTTTTTAACGATTAAAGGATAAATTTTTATATATGATCCATTATTTTTACACTACAAAGTAATTCAACTATTTTAATCCAAATTCAAATCATCAAATTATTAAAATTTATTCTATTTCAGCTACAATTAAGGAATCCAAAATAATTTGAAATCTCAAGATGAAATCGCACAACGATTTTCACGTTGAAGAGACTCACAAACACCCAATACAATCTCAATCTATGTCACCTGCTCAACTCAATATAAATACATAAACTCATTTCTTTGTAATTTAATAATAACCATGATAACCATGCGCATCTAAGGAAAGGAATTTCTCTGTTTCATTCTTGTATATTTTAAGAATTTAATATCCCCTTTTTTGAGCATAAATTTATTTTTAATTTTATCTTGAAAATAACTAAGTTTAATTGATTAAAATTAGCAATACTCTTTTATTATTTAGTATTTATTATTATTTATTATTTATTATTTATTATTTATTATTTATTATTTATTATTTATTATTTATTCTTTTGCATTTAATATATTTAGAAATAAAAAATGAAAATTCAAAATTTAACGAGTATATATGTCTTAAATTATATTCTAATTATTTCATTTTTCCTAATATTTTTTTTTCATCCGAAGTTTTCAGGATTCATTTTTGTTAAAGATTTTTTATGTAATATGCTTAAAATTTATTATATCTATAGGCGGATAAATACAATGTATTAACAAAAAAAAATTAATGATATTGTTTTTTTTCAAAAATCAAAGTTTAAATTATTCTTTTGTCAAAATGTATAGTAAACACAATGAACAAACGCAACTGACAAGAGATAATCTATGTGCAAATTGAACTATGGAATTGATGCATGACAGATAATTCTATTAAATATTTTTTTTTATTATAAATGCTTGCTTCCTTTTAAAAAATAATACATCAAGTAATTGGGGCGCAACATTATGGTTTGTTATTTAAAAAGTAACCATTGAAGTTTTTAATCTTGACTTAGGGATTATTCATTGTCTCCGGTTAACAATAAAATTAATCAAAGTTCCGATATTGTGGTTTTGGATCAAGTTAATGGAATTATTATTATATGATTTATAATTTAACTCTAATTATTAAATATATGGTTAAATATAAAAATATAAAATAGTTGTTCTTTCATTAATTATTAATCTATCTATAACACTAATGCATCAGATATTCATAATTTTACCTTTATAATATTATCTATTTTATCTATTGGTAAAGAACGAATTCTTACTCACACGAAGATGCTAAACTATTATTATTACTATGATCAGTGTAAATATATCGCAAAAAAAGAATCTTAGAATAAATCATTGAAATAAATAAGAATTATCAAGAATTATCAAGTGGGATGCAGGTTATTAGATGACAGTAATAATACATGAACTATCTTTTTTTAGAAAAAATTCTATTTTTTCTTTTATAATAAAAAAAAATTTTATTTTCAATATTATTATATAATTCAAATCAATAATTTTTCGTTGTTGTTTTTACATAAATCTTTTTCTTTTTTTCTGTTTTTTGATTATTTCTACATTTATATTATTATTTTTATTATTTATTTATTATTATTATTTTAGAAAATGAAAGAAAATGAAAATTAAAATGAAAGTAAAAAATATAAAACGCAAGATGTTTTATGTACTCCAACTGATTAAATTTTTAAAAAAGTACTTTTTAGATATTTTTCATAAATTTCGATTAATATTATATATCTAGATCAGATTCATATATTAAAATTAAAAACTTAAAATTCTTTCTGAAAGAATGAGTGCATATAATTTATTTATTTAAAAGAAAAATATCCGAAAAAGAGCAGCTATCCCTCTTCCGAAAAAAGATACTTTGACACTAAAGACCGGATATTCCAATTTATGAATTTGGTTGTTTACAAAAATTCTGATGGATAAAAGTAGTATGCAAGGATTTTTCTCTGAGTTTTGCTTAGTGGGACTGTTTGCAGATAAATAAAACGCTGATTACATTATGATTTGTATTTTTAAGAAATTTAAATTCGAATAAAAGTTATTTAAAAACATTTAAATTTTTGGGAAGGTTCTTAATGTTAAAGAAGAATACAACATTATTATTGAAGTTGATTAAGAACGAAATTAAAAAAAAACCTTCACTGCGCACCATCTTATTTTAATAAGCTATTTTTGTTATATTTATTATATTTTATAAACAAAATATAAAGTTTTATGTTTATTTAATAATACAAACAAGAAAGAATTTATAATAATAATAAATAAATAAAATAAAATAAAAAAAAAACTTCTAACAACATTTTGATAAAAATTGCTTTATCTTATAACAATTTTTGCTAACTAAAGATGCTATTAAAAAAGTATTAATTCATGTAAGATCTACCCTTTATTTTTTACAATTTCATTCCATATTAATGAGTAAAAATAAAATTTTATATATAATCACCTGATTTTCATTTTTAATAGATTATATCTAAAAAAATTCATAAAACCCCTATTTGGGATTATTTAGGTTATTTAAAGTTTGCAATATCATTTTTAAATTTTGGTCTAATTCTTCAAATTTTGTTTTAAATTTATTTTCCAGGTCATTAAATCTTTCATGCATTGATAATTGATCATCAATGTTTGCAGTAGGACCTGGATCTTCAGATAAAGGTTCATTATAAATGCCATTATTTAATAATTTGTTGTTTGATTTCCAATTCCTTTGTGATTTCTTTAACAGAGAATTTTCTTCATCAATGAATGAAATTTCTTCAATTTTATCACAATATTTGGTTGTACTAGGTTCAATATCCATAGTACTTGAAGAACCTTCATTTTGTATATGTTGATATTTTTTTGAATAGGATAAATTATCTAAAATTCATAAATAAACTTAATGTTAGGATTAAAAAAAATTTTTGCGAGGAATTATTATTAATTATTACCTTGATTATCATCATCATTGTCATCATCATCATCACAATCGTAATCAAAATCTGTTAAATCTTTTATTTCAGCTAAATTCTCACCCATAAGATGTAATTTTTGTTTCTCATCCTTTTTGGTTTCCTTAAGCCAAGTATCAATCACATTAGGATTAGGTATGTAGTAAATGTATCGAGGATTACTTTTTCGATTAAAAGGTTTTTCTAAAGCTTCATATTCAGCAACAAGTTGAGCACGATATCTATGAACTGCTATACGACTTTCTTTATTTGCTTTGTCAAATGCACCACTATAGAATTAAGGGAATTAAAAATTATAATACAAAAATTTTTACACTTTATAGAACGTTCACAATTTATAATTTATAATAATAATTAAATAATATACTTACTTCATAAATGCAACCAACAGATTTTGGAAAATTAACACCAATATTATACTTCCTAGTATACTTATTACATCTACAGCATAATTATCCCATTGGTCTAATTGATCCCATCGTCCATTGGTCCAAAAGAATACAGCTTCTATTGATGAGAAGAAATTTGAATAATGATTATCAAGTCGGTTAGATCCATCAAAATCCTGTTTAATATTTACAGTTGAGTATAAGTGTGAATTCGAGGTGTCTTCGATTTTATAAGTAGGAGTATGAACTCTGTGAGAACCCGAACGTCTAAGTGTAATGAACCTGAAGATTATTACATTAATAAAATATAATATAATAAAATATGATAAATGTAATAAAATAATTTAAAATAATGAAACCAATATTTATCGTGATTATTATGATTAATATAATTACATAGCGTGACCAAATGCAACTACAGCACTCAACATGAATGCAAAGAATGGCAAAACAGTATTTAAAATACTTGTAATGATATAAACAAAACGCCCTGGGCCTTCAAAATATCTTAATAGAAATAACTATAGATAAAAAAAATAATATTAATGAAATATATGATAAATAATAATTATAAAAAAGATAATAAAAATACTAAAAAATTTGCTTTGTTCAGAAGAAAGAGAGAAGATGACATACCACTTCAAGCCATATAATTAAATCTGTAAATGTAAAAATAATTTCGAATACTGAATATAAACCCATGTAATCTGATGAATATATGATAATGTAAAATATTCTACTCAGTAACGGTAATAACACTGATCCTAGATCAAACATATTATAAATATTCATATATCGATTCCATCCTTCTCTTTTTATTTGCATAATCTCTGTAACAATTAAATATAATCCAGTAGATAAAAAGATAAGGCTGACATATAGGCTTTTTTTTTTTATTTCTTCAAAAGATAGAGTATATGAAATAACATGTAATATATACATAATGATATGATGAATATAATATCGACGGGCAGCTGACCATTTAAAATTTAAGGCTGCCATAAGTGTAGGCGTCTGATAAATTTTATGATCTTTCTCTTCATGAATAACACGAAGGAAAGGACTCATTTTTTTAGTATTAGTAATAACTTTTCTATGTGGCCAAAAAAATCTTCGAAAAAATATAAATATCCAAAAATATTTTGAACGATCCTCATGACCTTTGGGATTGGGGTATACTGTAAAATCAGGTAAAGGGACTATATAAACTTTATGATCATCACGTGAAGCTTCAATCCTATAATAACATTTTATACCATTTTTTAAGTTAGCAAAAGACAAAAACGACATAACTCCTTTTTATGATCTTTATGATCAATAATTATAATTACCTTGTAAATATATTTTTTAAGAAAAACCATGGAGTATTATGGAACTTTGATACAAGGCACGGTTTTATTGCCAAAGAATGTATAACAGCTGCGTTATTTCCTTTCTTTTGATCGTAAGGATCAATATGTAATGGTGGAGTGTAAGCTTCAGTAATTCCAAAACATGGTTTTTTGAATAAATATTGAACAAATTCCCCTTTTGGAAGAATAAAAATTTAATACAATTTAAAAGTGATTAATTAATTAATATAATAAATCCATCAGTGTAATTAATCAAGTAATAAAGAAAGTAAAGATTTTGACTTACTTAAATTGTTATCATATAATAAAGGTATTGCTTTGCTTACAGTAAACATCCAACCATAATTATTATATTCTTTAGTATTATCAGCATAATAATCTATTAAGGATTTTAAAATTACTGTAGAATCNTGCGTTATTTCCTTTCTTTTGATCGTAAGGATCAATATGTAATGGTGGAGTGTAAGCTTCAGTAATTCCAAAACATGGTTTTTTGAATAAATATTGAACAAATTCCCCTTTTGGAAGAATAAAAATTTAATACAATTTAAAAGTGATTAATTAATTAATATAATAAATCCATCAGTGTAATTAATCAAGTAATAAAGAAAGTAAAGATTTTGACTTACTTAAATTGTTATCATATAATAAAGGTATTGCTTTGCTTACAGTAAACATCCAACCATAATTATTATATTCTTTAGTATTATCAGCATAATAATCTATTAAGGATTTTAAAATTACTGTAGAATCTCCTCTTTTTTGAATACATAAAATAGAATGATGTAAATCTGACTTTGATATTTCGGTTGTTGATCTATTATTATCTTCATCTACCCATTTATATAATCTCGGTATATATATATTACTATTTTTAATTTTATTACTTAAAATATGTTTTATTAAACTTTCTTGATAACTTTTAATAAGATATTTCATAATTGGATATCTAATACTAGTTAATCTAAATATTCCATATTTTGTAATATATTTTCGTACTAATCTTTGTGTGCATTCAACTAAATATTTAATTTGATTAACATTTTTATGACCTACTACAATATGTTTTTTCTCTCCTAATACATAAAGTGCTCGACATGCCCCTTCAAGTACATTTACATTATTTGGCCAATGTATCGTTGTTAATTTTGGCAGTGTTGAATATTTAGTAGAAGGTACTAAAACTTTCAACACAAATTCTCGTTCTCCAATTATCAGCTCCTGAACATTCATCTCTTTTTTCCAAGCCCGGATGTATTCTAATACCCGATCACGTTTATCTAATTTTTCTATAGTATCAATATTACGATATTTCCATACTTGTATAGTGTTACTCGAAATAATTAGTTGAGTACTTTCAGTAGAATCCAAGTAAACTGATATTCGAAAATAACTTTTGTTCGGATGCCATGGTTCAACATTATTTATAATTATTCGATTTTTTGCTAATTTTGTTGTGTCTGATCTTTTTCCGTCCATATTATAAATTGCATGATAAACGCGATCCCCCGTAATAATATCAATTTTAGTCATTGCTTTTGCTGAAGGATTTCTAATTGAAGCCACATCTTTATGATCTAATACTGAAAAAATATTTCCACCATCTCCAACCGCAAACACTTTTCCGTGTGAATTCATCAATCGATTTGCGACATCCATTTTTAAAGGTTGAGTTTCGGAATAATCAATTTGACGTATGGAATTTTTAAATGTGGTAAATAAATCCCATACTACAAATATTTGATGATTCATAGAAGTTTTACGAAGTCGATCTTTTTTTTCAACTATCATTAAAAGTTTACTATCTTCATCAATAAAATTTATAGCGACAATTTTATAAATACTTTGACCTTCTAATTGTTTAGTGGTAATTTCTAAACCATTTTCTATAAAGTATAACGTAATGCTTGTAGTTCCTCGACAAAATGCCAAGATCTTTTCATTTTGAGAGATTGCAAAGATGGGAGAACCGTGAACTATGTTTGGAGCTACCGAAGATTCATGGCGTTTAAATAACATCTCTAGATCACCAGTAATTAAACTATACATTTCAATGATTTGTTGTCGATCTTTAAAAGAATGTACCATAAAATGATTTTTAATAATACTTGCGTGTAAGAGTTCAAATGAATTTTGCCAATTATCACGTAGACGAATTGAAAGTTGATGGGGTAATTCGAATTGTTTAATATTGGACATTCGTGAGAAAAATCTTTGCTTTTGATCATTCATGGTTTCTTTATAAATTCCTGATGCATTAACTATAATGATTACTGGTTTATTTTTTAACAGACTATCATCTTTACCAAGAAATCTTATAACACCTCCAATTGAATAAGTATATATATTTTTTCTATCTTTAGTAGAGATAATCCATGTTTGAGGACGAAGATATTTATCACCAGATTTTAAGTCCCCTTCGTCATCACCATATTTGTTATTGACTTTATTGCCAGATTCTAAGTCACTTTCGTCTTCATCATATTGGATATTAACTTTATCAACAGATTCTAAGTCATTTTCGTCATCACACATTATATCATGACGGAATCCTCTTGCATCAAAGCAAGATAATGCAATAAAACGTTCATTTCCATCATCTACACAATTAGATATTGCTATAGACCAACAAAGGTGTTTACCATTGACTCTTGATTCAAGTGTAGAAATAGGTTTACTTGATCTTAAATCATCAATATCGAATAATTTAAATTCGCTTGTTTCTATTATTTATGAATTATTAAAGATTTATTAAAAAAATTATTAAAAGTAAAAAGAAATAATCGGCATAACGGCATAATAACTAATAATCAACTTTACCTGGGCTAAAAGTGACAATTTGTTGACTGTCTGGACTTATCGCTATGCAATTACTAAAAAACAGAGAATTTTTCTCTGTTGTGGAGTATGTTAATGACAAGGTTTCCTCGGGTAAATCATTTTTCTTATGAAAACTTGAATTATGTTTTTTTGACATGTTTTGTGAACATGACAGTTTAATGGAAGTAAATTATATATAAGCACCCTTTCTGCTAACCTAATACTTTTTCAACCCATTGTATATATGAAAGGGGTAAATATTTATATTTAGAACATATACCTTATGAATTATTGAATGAATGTAAATATTATATTCTAAAAAAAATCACTTCCACCATTATCATACTAAAAATGGCATGTGAAAAACAAATGTTCATCATTTCTTTTTTCAGAAATTTGTATACTTTTACATTACATTATCTGATAAAATAGAAAATAGGATAGGAAAAGAATAAAAAATTTTTTTTACACGACACGATTATATGTCCATCATTTCTTTTTCAGAAATTCGTACTTTTACATTACAACATCTGATAAAATAGAAAATAGGAAAAGAATAAAAAAAATTTTTTAAGTTTAAGTTAATGCGTTTTGTTACATGAAATACTTACGCGACGATTATATGTTCATCATTTCTTTTTTCAGAAATTTGTACTTTTGCATTACATCTCTGATAAAATAGAAAATAGGAAAAGAATAAAAAAAATTTTTTAAGTTTTAGTTAATGCATTTTGTTACATGAAATACTTACACGATACGATTATAAACACAACTAACAAATGTAATGTTAAATAAATATCAAATAATTGTTTATTGTGTATAATCGAAGAAATTTATTGTATTCAAGAAAATTGTTAAGAATAATAAGGTAGGATCATGGATCGATTCGAAACCTTAAGTTCGATCCGTGGATTCGAATATTTTTGCGGAACCCTAACAAATACTTTCATCGAAGTCCGTGGAAATTACCTTTTACTCCATTTTCAATCTGTTCAGTATAATCTTATTGTAAATTACTATTCTGATTTTTTGAACGTAAACTTGGTTGCTCAATTCTAGATTAGCATTTTGCGTATTTTGTGTTGTGTAATGAGATGAAAATATTATAAAATAATAAAATGCTATTAATAAATGCATACTAAAAACATTTTGTAATTTTAAACGTAATTTACGTTTCTTTTTTTCAAAAAAAAAAAAAATAAATTTCTACCTTTCATAAGAAACAAAAAAAAAATGGATATATGCCCAGGATGCAATCAAGAATATAGTGGAATTAAATGATGTAGGTCATGTAACTCCAAAAAATTGGACAAGTGGAAATGATACTAAACGCTGATAAAGGTTGGAAAGTAAAAGAATGGATACCTTATGATAGATTTAAAGATGTTAAACAAATAGGTAAAGGTGGATTTGGAACAATACATTATGCTAGGTGGATTGATGGATTTATTGAAGATTGAGATANATCAAATAATTGTTTATTGTGTATAATCGAAGAAATTTATTGTATTCAAGAAAATTGTTAAGAATAATAAGGTAGGATCATGGATCGATTCGAAACCTTAAGTTCGATCCGTGGATTCGAATATTTTTGCGGAACCCTAACAAATACTTTCATCGAAGTCCGTGGAAATTACCTTTTACTCCATTTTCAATCTGTTCAGTATAATCTTATTGTAAATTACTATTCTGATTTTTTGAACGTAAACTTGGTTGCTCAATTCTAGATTAGCATTTTGCGTATTTTGTGTTGTGTAATGAGATGAAAATATTATAAAATAATAAAATGCTATTAATAAATGCATACTAAAAACATTTTGTAATTTTAAACGTAATTTACGTTTCTTTTTTTCAAAAAAAAAAAAAATAAATTTCTACCTTTCATAAGAAACAAAAAAAAAATGGATATATGCCCAGGATGCAATCAAGAATATAGTGGAATTAAATGATGTAGGTCATGTAACTCCAAAAAATTGGACAAGTGGAAATGATACTAAACGCTGATAAAGGTTGGAAAGTAAAAGAATGGATACCTTATGATAGATTTAAAGATGTTAAACAAATAGGTAAAGGTGGATTTGGAACAATACATTATGCTAGGTGGATTGATGGATTTATTGAAGATTGAGATAACAATAGGAAAGATATCGTAATTATAAAGATGAAGGCGAAGACGAAGACGACGATGATGATGATGAAGACGAAGACGAAGACGAAGATGATGATGATGAAGACAATAAGAAGATGATGGAGACGAAAACGAAGAAGATGATGAAGACAATGATGATGATGATGAAGTAGTGGTATTAAAAAAGTTTGAACATTTTGTGAATTTCAATGATGTCTTAAATGAGGTAAATGTTTTAATTAATATTTAATTTTAATTTTAAAATTATTATATAACGTTTTAACTATAAATTAAAAATGTTTATATTATATTATTAGATGGCAATTCACTTAAAGGTATGTTGAATATGCTTCAATTAAATTTTATGGAATTACACAAGATCCAGAAACACACAAATATATGATGGAAATCTTCGAGAATATTTAAAAATTAATTTTAATAATATTATTTGGTATCAAAAATCAAATAATCTACATAATTTATCTTTCAGGTTAATGAAAATTCATAAATTAGATATAGTTCATCAAGACACCCATCCTGGAAATATTTTATCATCCAATTTTAAAGATCATTATGTGTATATTTCGGATTTCGGATTAAGTAAACTAATAGGGACAAATTTAAATAATGCTGAAAAAGAATGTATTACCATATATTGCTCCGGAGGTATTAAGTGATGGTGAAAAATATATAAAAGCTGCTGATGTATATTCATATGGAATTATTGCTTGCGAAATAGTTACGGGCTTTCCTCCATATCCTGAATACCACATGATAGAGATTTAGCTATGAAAATATGCAATGGATTACGACCAAAAATTCCATTTCATATTCCAACATTAATTACAAGAACAACTATGAGGTGTTGGGTGCTCTAGTTACACATGGACCCACTTTTAAAGAATTAGAAGAATTGTATAAATACTGGGAAGATTATAATAATTATTTGTATAAAGGGAAAAATAAAGATTCAGAAATTGTAATTCAAATTAAAAAAGCTGAAGAATTTTCAGCAAATCAAGAATCAACCAATACAACTACAACAACTATAACTCCTCTTAATTATAAAACACATCCACGAGCAATTTATATCAGTCGACTTCTTAATTTTTCAAATCTTCCAAAACCCAAGAACGAAGAAAATTTCGAAAGAGAACTTGAAGAATTAACTAAATCTAGGTCTAATTTATGTCCTAGACGTATATTTTTATTGATTTATATATTATTTTATTTTTATAATAATAAATTATATTTATTTCTATGTTGTTTAGGTAATTCCGATCTATTTATTTGATTGATTTTATTTACCATTATACATATTAGTTTTTTTGATGTTATAAAATCTTAACACTAAGGATAGAGTACGAATTCTTCATCCTCTTTTTACAAATTCAATTGGCTTAGTTTGTAATTTCGATTTTATAAAAATAAGAAATAATAATTAAGGAACTATAAATTTATCACAAAATCGATCAAAAGTGTTAAAATTATTAAACGTTATGATGCACACGTTTTTTGATGTTAAATATAAAAATTAATCATCATTATAACGTACAAAAAATAATAGTTTTGATGTTCTTATTATATTAATGAAAAAAAATCAGATACGAAATACTTTTGGGAAATTTTTTGTGGTAATAATTCATTATTATAATTTTTTCAATTATTCATTTTTTCTTTTAAATAAAAAAAAAACAATAAATTTTCAATAAATTCCCATTCCATCGTATAAAATAAAGTTAAAAGTTTAAAACACCATCAATGTAAAAAAAAATTAAATCGACTAAATAAAATAGTAATAATAATAATGGATAGCAAATTATTATTTAATAATAGATATAAATAATAAAATAATAATAAAACTAATAAACTTGGCAATTTTTTTACCCTCAAATGCTTGTATTAGATTTGAATAATTTTTAAATGTATTTGAATGTTCAAAAAAAATAATAAAAAGGAATCATGAATTTTTAAAAAAGGAATGAAAATTCATGAGGACACGTATTAATTAATCTTCGATCTTGACTAGATCAGACCATTTTTCTTCTTCCAATAGTCGGAATGAACTTTGAAAAAGGTGACGCGCATGGATTAGGTGCCTATTTTTCGAATTCGATCATTTTCTGTAAATGGATAGAATATAAGAATAAATGTAAGGAATAAAACAAATGTAATGTAATTCGGAAATTGTATGGATACTTACTTTACACATGATTATGTTTCATGTGACTGTGACTGTAACATTTGAACCATATTCATAGATTAACTAGATATTTTTCACCCACCACATTCGCATGATTTTTCAGGATATAACCTGTCTGCTTTGCCCCACGCAGATCGACAATTATTATTTTGTTAGCCGTCATTTTTTCCGTTTCTGCGTGGAACAATAGGGGTTAGGTTATATCCTGTCTGCGTGGTCAAAAGCAGACAGGTTATATCCTAAAAATTTCATGCGAATGTGCTGATATTTTTGGATATGGCGACTTTGTCGCCACCATGTAACTAAAATTTATACATATAATTAATTATAAAATTTATTAATGCTCAAATACATTAAATTAAGATAAAAGGTTGTAAATAAACTTTAATGTAATGTTTAAATATATTAATTAAGAGATTAAGATTTATACAAATGATTATTGGTTGTGTAATTTATTAATGTTCAAATACAATTAAATTAAAATAAAAAACTTTAATGTAATATTGATTTAAAATTTAGTCATCTTTCAAGTTAAATATTAATAGGTTATAACATTTATTGGATTTAAATTTATAGTTAATGAATATATATGAGAGAATAAAAAATAAAGTCCATACACAATTATTTTTTTTTAATTTATTTATTATTTATTTATTGTATATGTGACAGTGCAAACAGTAGTTAGTTTTAGCTTATATTATTTTCTTTTTGTGAGGGATTACGATATTTTTGATTATTTAAAAATTTTTTTAAAAATAAATATACATATAAATATTACGAAGATAAAAATAAATAAATAAAAATAAATAATGAATAATAAATATTTGAATTACAGATTTTATTTAATTCATATGACTTTATATTTGATAATTCAAAAAGAAAAAAAAAAAAAAAATTTGAGTTTCGTTTATATTTTATTTCTCCGGGATAATTGTTACAATATACGTAATGATATAAAACACAATGGAAATCATTATTTACATCAGGAAACTTTTCGGGACGTAAATTTACAGAAAATTTACGGGACCTACAGAAATTTACGCCTAAAAAAATCAATTTTTTTGACTTTGATCACTATTTATAAGACAGGGAGCGATTTTTTACTAAGATATTCCTATAACAGATCGAAAGATCTGGTTCTTAGCTACAAGATGATATGTGTTTCATTTCTGTAACATCAATATTCGCGAAGATATTCACGTTTAAAGTTTCATATTTGTGAAAAAATTTCCGTGTAAATTTTCCGAAAATTTTCGTAATTCTGCCGGAAATTTCTATGACGTCACGTAAATTTCCGGCAGAATTACGGAAATTTTCGGAAAATTTACGCGGAAATTTTTTCACAAATGTAAAACTTTAAACGTGAATATCTTCGCGAATATTGATGTTACAGAAATGAAACACATATCATCTTGTAGCTAAGAACCAGATCTTTCGATCTGTCATAGGAATATCTTAATAAAAAATCGCTCCCTGTCTTATAAATAGTGATCAAAGTCAAAAAAATTGATTTTTTTAGGCGTAAATTTCTGTAGGTCCCGTAAATTTTCTGTAAATTTACGCCCCGAAAAGTTTCCTGATGTATGTTATTTATATATTTATTTATTCATGCGTTTGTGATAAATTATATAAATTCTATAAATTATATTTTTTATAAATATATGTGCGCGAATAATAAATAAATAAAAATAATTGGCTTGTATTTCCTTTTTTAAAAAATTTTTTTTAAAAATAAATATATCTCGTGAAAGTGGATAATAAATAAAAAAATAATTGGCTTATATTATTTTCTTTTCCCTTTTCCGTGAAGGTGTTGTGGTATTTTGTTTATTAAAAAAAATTTTAAAAAAATAAATATATAAATTCTATAAATTATATTGTTTATAAATAGCATCAGTAAATTTTTTTAAACGTAAGCCTTCGAAGTCCTTCACTCCAATAACCTTCGAATACCTCCAACATAAACGTAATATTTACGAAGGTTATTGGTACCGAAAACCTTCATTTTTATTAATAAAACGTAATACTCCGGAGGTTATTGATATCGATAACCTTCAATAACCTTCACTTTATCATAATAAACGTAATATTTGCGAAGGTTATTGGTCCAATAACCTTCAATAACCTTTGAAAATGAAATTATTACAATAACCTCCGACATAAAAAATTTCCTGATGCTATATGTACATTTTGTGAATAATAAATAAATAAAAATAGTTGGCTTATATTTTTTTAAAAAATTTTTTTTAAAAATAAATATATCTCGTGAAAGTGGATAATAAATAAAAAAATAATTGGCTTATATTATTTTCTTTTCCCTTTTCCGTGAAGGTGTTGTGGTATTTTGTTTATTAAAAAAAATTTTAAAAAAATAAATATATAAATTCTATAAATTATATTGTTTATAAATAGCATCAGTAAATTTTTTTAAACGTAAGCCTTCGAAGTCCTTCACTCCAATAACCTTCGAATACCTCCAACATAAACGTAATATTTACGAAGGTTATTGGTACCGAAAACCTTCATTTTTATTAATAAAACGTAATACTCCGGAGGTTATTGATATCGATAACCTTCAATAACCTTCACTTTATCATAATAAACGTAATATTTGCGAAGGTTATTGGTCCAATAACCTTCAATAACCTTTGAAAATGAAATTATTACAATAACCTCCGACATAAAAAATTTCCTGATGCTATATGTACATTTTGTGAATAATAAATAAATAAAAATAGTTGGCTTATATTTTTTTAAAAAAAATATTTTTTAAAAATAAATATATCTTGCAAAGGTGGATAATAAATAAAAAATAATTGGCTTATATTATTTTCTTTTCTCTTTTTCGTGAGGGTATTGTGGTATTTTGTTTATTAAAAAAAATTTTAAAAAAGTAAATATATAAATTCTATAAATTATATTGTTTATAAATATATGTACATTTTGTGGATAATAAATAAATAAAATAATTGGCTTATATTTTCTTTTTAAAAAAAATTTTTAAAAATAAAAATATCTCGCGAAGGTGAATAATAAATAAAAAAATAATTGGCTTATATTATTTTCTTTTCGAGAGTGTTGTGGAATTTTGTTTATTAAAAAAAAATAAATATTCATGAAAGTAAATAAAAATAATTGGCTTATTATTTCTTTTTCTTTTTGCCGTTGTTGTCCTATTTATACCTTCAAAGAAAAATGGGGAATGACAACTAAAGCAGGAAAAAACTATATATAAAAGATCACTTAGCAGTTATATGTAATGTGCTAGAGTTGAAAGGTTTGTAAATAAATACAACGATGAAGGTTTTATAATTGGGGTTTTATTCGAAAGAGGCAAGGGTGAGGTTTTAAAGGGGTTTATAGAGAACAAATCTTTATCGTCACAAAGACAAAGTCACAAAGACAATTTATAAAGAAACCAATTCTTTAACTACAGGGTTTTCAACAAATGAAAAGGGTATTATTCACCAAGAATAATAATATCAAAGTATATAAATTATAATATCAATGTCACCAAGACTTTATTATCAATTTATTACTTATAACGAGTTAAATACTTTTTATTAATTGTATTAATTGTATGAAACTGAAGACTGAGGTTGAAGGAAAACTCAGCCTTTATATACATTATTAATTTAACTGTAAAGTTAACTTGTAATCTAACTAGTATCTTGACTAATAGCTTAACTGGTACCTTGACTAGTATCTTCTCTGGTACTTTAACTAAAGCATTAACTCGTACCATGACTAATACTCTAATTTGTGTTACAGATTAACAAGAAATTAATAATATACTAATTTAAGAAATAAAGATTAATTTGTATTACATGTTGAGAAATTGATATAATAGATAAAATAATAAATAATAATAAGTAAATGATAAATAAATAATATTGGTAAATAATAAAATATAAGATAAGAAGATAAAATAATAAAATAAATAATAAATAAATGATAAATAAATAATATTGGTAAATAAGAAAATATAAGATAAGAAGATAAAATAATAAAATAAATAATAAAAATAAGTCAACACCGTAATATTTTTGATTATTAAAAAAATTTTTAAAAAATAAATATATTGCGAAAGTAGATAATAAATTTGAATACAGATTTTATTTAATTTATATGACTTTATATTTAATAATTTAAGAAGAATAAAAAAAAAAGGAAGAAAATGATATTTTATTAAAGAAAAATGAATGAAAAAAAATTTCTCCGGGATAACTGTTACAATTGATATAATGATAATGTGATGATAAAACACATTGGAAAATCATTATTATATATTTATTTATTTATACTAAGGTGAATAATAAATAAATAAAAATAATTGGCTTATATTATTTGTTATTTCCTTTTTAAAAAAATTTTAAAAAAATAAATATATCTCGTGAAAATAAATAAAAATAATTGGCTTATATTATTTCCTTTTCTCTTTCCTGTAAAGGTGTTGTTTATTAAAAAAAATAAATATTCACGAAAGTAAATAGTAAATAAATAAAAATAATTGGGTATTATTTCCTTTCCCTTATCCATAATATTTTTGTTAAAAAAATATAAATATTTGAACCGAGAATTTTATTTTACTTCTTTTTTTTTCATTATTAAATGAAAAGTTATATGAAATTTATCAAAATTAAAAAAATTTTAAGTTTTATTTTATTTTTCCGGGGTACTGTGATACGTATATAATTAAGCATCTATAATATATTACTAGTTGAAATTTCTGTGAAATAATAATACAATATGCACATCATTGATTATTTTTCAAAAAATAAAGATTTTATTAATTGATTAATTTATCAATTTCTATACACTATTAAACATGTGAAAAAAAAATAACCATTTTATTTATCTATTGTATAAATAAATTATTAGTTAATTAATTTATTGAAATTGTTAGCAATCTAATTTTTGTATCGTATTCAATTTTTATACTTGCATTTATTGATCATACGAAAAAAAAAATTTATTTATTGCAAATTTAAAAAAAAATTTATCGAAAATTGTCAGCGATTCAATTTATATATACTGCATTTATTTATTAATCACATGAAAAAAATGAACATTTTATTTATTTATTGCATAAATAAATGGTTAGTTATTTAAATTAAAAAAATGTATTAAAAAATTGTTAGCAATCCAATTTCTATATGCCACATTTATAATCGTGCAAAAAAAAAATTTTTTTTTGTTGAAGAAATTAATTTTTTTTTTGTTGAAAAAAATTGACTTTTAGGCATATTTAAATAAACTTTATTCAATAATCTTCCTCACCCAATTTTTTTGGTTTATTTAGTAAATAACTATTCTCGCGCTTATTATTTATTATTTATTTTTATTTGCTTTTATGTTTATTATTTATTTATTATTATTATTATTTTTATTTACAAATAATAATTCTCATGATTTTTATTTAATGATTCATTGTTTTTTTTTTGTTTTGACAAAAGAAAAAAAACAATATTTAATCAACCTCTATTCGTTGAGGTAAAATTTTTTCCTTCTATTTCTACCTCTAATTTTAATTCTTAATTTTAATTAGAATTTAGAATTAAAATTAGAATTCTAATTAGAATTAGAAATATTAGAAAAATGGCTGGTGTAGAAATGCTATATTAGGGAATTTTTTTTTGAAAAGTAATTGTTTATATAGCACCACTTTCTTAATTTGAACAAAGTCTACATTAAAAATAAAAATCACATATAAAAAAAATCACAGGATTTTTATTGTACGACCCTTCGTTATCTTATATACTGTCTAGGGGTTAGATAATTTAACGGGGGGACAACTCATAGTAATGAGATCATTGTGTAACTGTCAAAACTGAAAATTGAAAATCGGTTACACGTGAAATATTAATTATAAAAATTATTCGAATCGTCGCTTTTTTTCAACGTAGAAGCAAAATTAAGCAGCCGATTTCAAATGACACGTTCAATGATGTTAGCTTTAAAAAAAATAATTGTTTTTATTGAAATTTAATTACTGTAGGCTTGCAGAGGCTATTTTTTATTATTTATAACATTACAAATTTTTAATCAAACAAAAATTCTATTCTTTTCACTCAATAAAAATTTGTTTTTTTGCAAAAGCTTCTTCCAAAAATGGTGTTTCTTTTTTTAAATGGTCTAAAATTAATGGTATTAAATTCTTTTTTCTCTTATTTTTTGCATTATCCCCAAATGCCCAAATTAACCATTGAAGTTCACTAACTAAAAACATTTTTGAAAATTCCTCTTCGGCCCCTTCCAATTTAGCCCAGATTTGAAGTTGTATTAATNTAAAATTAGAATTCTAATTAGAATTAGAAATATTAGAAAAATGGCTGGTGTAGAAATGCTATATTAGGGAATTTTTTTTTGAAAAGTAATTGTTTATATAGCACCACTTTCTTAATTTGAACAAAGTCTACATTAAAAATAAAAATCACATATAAAAAAAATCACAGGATTTTTATTGTACGACCCTTCGTTATCTTATATACTGTCTAGGGGTTAGATAATTTAACGGGGGGACAACTCATAGTAATGAGATCATTGTGTAACTGTCAAAACTGAAAATTGAAAATCGGTTACACGTGAAATATTAATTATAAAAATTATTCGAATCGTCGCTTTTTTTCAACGTAGAAGCAAAATTAAGCAGCCGATTTCAAATGACACGTTCAATGATGTTAGCTTTAAAAAAAATAATTGTTTTTATTGAAATTTAATTACTGTAGGCTTGCAGAGGCTATTTTTTATTATTTATAACATTACAAATTTTTAATCAAACAAAAATTCTATTCTTTTCACTCAATAAAAATTTGTTTTTTTGCAAAAGCTTCTTCCAAAAATGGTGTTTCTTTTTTTAAATGGTCTAAAATTAATGGTATTAAATTCTTTTTTCTCTTATTTTTTGCATTATCCCCAAATGCCCAAATTAACCATTGAAGTTCACTAACTAAAAACATTTTTGAAAATTCCTCTTCGGCCCCTTCCAATTTAGCCCAGATTTGAAGTTGTATTAATTCAAGCTTAGGCTCTTTTGGTAAGTTAATTTTTTTAATTAATTTATTTTTATCAATTTTAGTTAAATTTTGGGTATCATTATACATAGATTTAAGGTTTTCACGAAGGCTGGCACTACCTTTCTCAGGGGTAAGATTATGAAATCTTCGCCAGGATTTTTGTCTGCTTTTCATGTAAATAGAAATAATCCGATTATAGAGGAATTTTCTAATTTCATTATCTAATTCTTGTTTTTTATCAATTCCAGAATTGAGCATCCGGCTAGAAATATTAATAAGCGTGTTGAAAAATTCAAACATTGGTACATTGTTTGATAAATTATTATGTATATATTGAAGAATGTTAGGTCCAAATTCTTCATGTTTTTCAAAAAGTAACAATATTAATGATTTCATTTTATACATGAAGTCTAGAAAATCTTTTCCAGNTATCACGTTTGTTGTTTGGGAACGAACATCTTGCTCATAAATTATTTGTTCCGAACTTAAAACTTTTAGGTGAGCACAAATAATTTCAAATTTAGAATGTCCTCTTGTTATATAATCATTTTTGGTTAACTTATAAATAAGCCATCCAATAATATATGAAAATTTTGATGCTTCTGCAGGTTCTAAAATAATAATTTTGTTCGGCTTGAGATTTTGATCCATCGGAAGATTATTATTTGTCGTTATTTCACCAAATGTAAGTTTAATAACTGTTTGTAGAAGCAAATATGCAACAAGTCTATGAAGTGTAGAATTCTCCAGATTCACAGCTGCCAAGAAATCCTGATACCAAATCCCCGAACATTGATAGTTATTGAGATATACTTCAAGGTGAGAGTTCCAATTCATTAACCAATGGGTTCCTATTTTTTTCGGAATTGCATCACAAGCCATCCTTTTAATAATATTTTGCCAATTTTGTAATAATTCGTCAATGGAATTCTTGTGAAGAATAGTAATTACAAGTTTATGTCGCTCATCTTGAAAATTATAAATTCTGAGGTTTTCTTGTTCAACATCTTTCTGATATGCTTTTAATGGAATTTCAATTTCTCCCATAATTAATTTATCTGCCAAGAGGTTCTTAAATACTTCANGAGAAAAAGGAGATAACTGTGCCAAACGGATTAAATGTTCTTGATTTATGCAATTATTTTCATTGTTTTTTATTGAATTTTTTTTATCTTTTCGATAATCTCTAAATATAATTATATAAAAATATTTTAAAATAATTATCTTATTAATAAAAAAATAATATTTGTAAATTTATAAATTTATAAATAAATAAATCTAATTAATATATTGTAAATTTATAAATAAAAAATTAATTACTCTATGAAAATTAATTATATTACATTGTGAAACACATAATAATTCTTTATAATTTATGTTATAATTATATTATTATATCATCCTATAAAAATAATCTTATATATATAATATACCTTCTTACTAAAGTAGTTATTCCCGTTCTCGCTGCATCTGCTTTTCCATAATTTAAACTCTTTATTTCTGATGAAACCAATGATGTAATTTTATATTTGTTTAGAGCATGCCCATAAGATTTAAGAGTTTGTGTCGAAGAATCACCACCAAGTTCACGGATTGTACCAAAGAAACCTTAAAGCAAATCTTGTGAAATACGTTTCGGTTGAATTATTGCTCCTGGATATTTATTTAAAATAAATTTTAACATATCAAGAAACCCGTCAATAGAAATAATTAAATCTAATTGACATTGTGCCGAAATCCATTCTTTAGATCCTGTTTTTTGTTTATCTCCAGATATAAACCAATCGCAGATTTCTTTTAAAGTGTTTATACGTGTATCTGTTAAAGACCGAAAACAGATTTTACTATGCATTATTTGTCGATACTTTCGTGAGTATTTGATAAAATCCTTAAAAAATATTAATAAATAATTGGATTATTTCAAATTATTAAAAAATCCTAATCTTAATCGTATATAAGATCACATTCACAATTACAATAACCATTTTAATATTAAATTATAATTTAATAAATTATTTACCCTTGTTCCTTCGGATATTTCTTTAAGTTCTTTAATAGATGCTAGTGCATCTTCTACTTCTTTTGATAATGTATCTTCTGCTAAATCAACACGCATTTTACTCCATGATGTAAGCCATATATGCCGTTTTGTGAGTTTTGTAGCTTTTGCTGTTACATGTTGATCTGTATGTTTATAAACACCTTTAATATGTTTCCAGCTAATTTCTTTTTTATTAAACATTATTTCACCAGTATGACTTTTTGACAAATTGTTTCTTAATTTTTTAAAAACAAGATAAATATCTTGCACCACTTTGTTAAATACACGAACTTCATAACTATGTAATCCGTTTTTAGAAAAAATTAATAATTTCTTTTCAGATTGTTCATCTATTGTAGCAAATCTAAATTCTAGACCCCCACTTATTTCTTGTATGGCAGTTCCGGAAAATTCTTCTCCAGGTAATATTTTTTCTTTGATAGCTAAAAGTATATCTAATGTATTTATTAATAATGCTTTCTTCCAGTATGGTAAATAATTTGTTTCACCTAAAATAGATGCAATTGATGGACGGGTAGAATTGGGCTCCAAAAAAATTGTCGCAAGTGCAGATCTATTTCCTTTAAATAACCTTTGACTTTTTAAGTTATTTATCCATTTAGAAAAAGTCTCAAACTTACGATTACTTTTAATACAATATACATAAGCCTTTTTTTCTTTTTT
>PQFF01000324.1:49442-84226 GCA_003547095.1 Diversispora epigaea | reverse complement strand
GGCCAGGCAGCAGAATTTGCTGTTAAAAAATACCGTTCACATCGTCGGGTTTTTGACTCAGTTTCACAATCAATTGATAATTAGTAAATTTGTTCCGTAAAAGAATGATTTTTTTGTGAATTTAAAGTCTGAAAAATTAAAGTTAGAAAATATCTTTTAAAGAAACTAAAGAAAAGAAAAATATTAGTGCAATAATAAACTTAAATATCGATAATCATTTTAAATAGTAAATGTCTTATGTAATTTTTTTTTTTAATAAAAAGTGTCGGAGACAATATTGTAATTAAAACGTGATCGATGTCACAAAATTAAAAACAGCCAATCAATGATAGGAAAATCTATCATGTGCATTCCGTATAGTGCGGCCAAATATCTGGTTTAATAGTAAAGTTATCCAACTTCGAATTGCTACTACTTCGTTAAAAATCGTTTTACAGAAAATTTAAAAACGTGGGGTTATTGAGCTTGGTCTGTTCTATCATCCCACGGTTTTATTTCATGTTTACTTTCCTTTTTGAGGGAGGAGTAGTGATTTAAATATTGGCAATTTTATTTGCCGGGACTAAGTTGTACGCACTGTATTTCTTAAAAATTTCATTTGAATAATATGAAATGTCGGGCTTTAATAGTAATACTTAGTAATTTATATATGACTTCAATTTTAAGGGGGATCACTATATATGTGTAACCATAAGTTGTCCCCCCCGTTAAATTATCTAACCCCTAGATACTGTAATTATATACTGTAACTAATTTAATGATTAAATTTTATTATATGTATCATATTTCACGCTTAGGAAAATTGCTCAACAGCTCAGGAACGTGTAGCATTACAAATATCACCTAAACCAAAATTCAAAATTAACTTCATACATTGTATAACTAATAATTTTAGTGTTGCATTGATTGCATATTTTTTCTAATAATAATTTTTCTACTACAACAAAAACTCCCGATAAATAAGAAAATACCAGAAATATGGAAAAAATAAATATTTGTTGAACTTAATTATTATATGATAATAAAAAAACCATATAGTGTATATATTTTTTCTTTTCAATTGAACGCTGTCAGGGAAGACCTAAAAAGAGTCAGCAGATCATTCAACAACAACAATAATAGAACCAAAAAATGTCATATCAACAACAACAACAGACCCATAAATATCATTATCATCAAACTATTCAATCAACTTCTTCAATAACACTATGATTAAAATTATTGTTCATATCCCCAACAAAAACGATAACATCAACAATACCTTCGACATTATCTTCAAATCTTTTATATACTACCGTTGAATATAAGCAAGGGCTATACTTTACAGTATTATCAGAACTAAACGCTTTAATCATTAAATAATCATTCATACTGTTTAATTGAATTAATTTAATAAATGATATAATATACTTACAACATTGAAGAGTGAAGGAAAAATTTTTGAATTTTTTATTTCTTCAAAATGTCCGCTCTTGTGTGATCGAGGGTATTACATACGAAAAATTTATTATCGATCTTTTATTGGTTCTTTTTTTCAAAAAATTTTGTAACATATCAGTCACCAAAATCTTAACTATCTCGAAATCGTTAACTGAAATTTCACGTTTTGAACTTCATATTTCAAAAAAAATTAATTACTTTATGGTTATTTTATAAATCCTACATTCCTTTTTTTTGCTTCTTTGCCTTTATTTATCTATGCATTCACATGTGAATTAAAATATAAAATGTATACATATATATAAATAGTTTTTATTATGTGAATCATTATTGGAACATGTTAACACTACGCTCTGCAAAATGAGATAATTATTTGTTTATTCGCTAATAAGAGTGATCCCAAAGAACTTTTTGCAGAATTACAAGAGACTATCAAAAATCGAGAGAATAATTTAAATAATAGTAATGGTAAGAATGCCTCGGAAGGAAATGATCATTAATCAAACGATTTAGTTAACTCTCAAACTAACTCGACAAATTCAATCATCAAATGGATCTACTCACGGAATTAGGGTTAAGTTTTGATCAATTGGAAATTTTGAGAGGGAAAGTGAAATCATTTGAAAATTATAAATGGAAACTTGTAAAGGTGTAAAAAATTTGTATGAAAACTCCTGTGGAAGAAAAGATTTAACTTTGTGATAAAAATTTAGATGAAGAGTACTTGGAGAAAGCATTTTCTATTGTTAATTTATTTGTATAATTTATTTATTTTCTATTTGATTTATTATTATTATATTATTTTTTTTATATTTTGGTTAAATCTTAAGTTTGAATGTTTAGGAGAAATTATGCGAGCTATTATTCAAAAAGCCATTATTTTTGCATTAATAGATAATTAAATTAGTATAATTAGTTCTTTAGTATCAACACAATATTTTAAGTACATGACATCAAAAACGTATCTTAAAATATATGATTTTTTTATTCATCCTTGAACTTTATCTACTGCATAATAATTATTAATTAGAATAGATGAATGGTTATAGTTCGTATTCTTTAATGAACAAGAATTAAAAGCAACAAGAGAAATCTAAATTTTTATTCAAATGGTTGATGAAAAAGGATATTACAATAAAATTAGATGTACAAAAGCATCGCGCAAGTAAATATTTTTTTTTTGTAATATATTATAATTCTTAATTCGTAACGGAAAGAGATCTACATATAAGAACCATAATCTTGTTCCAGAATAATAATATCACAAGAACTATATTATACAGTCCCTTTCTCCATTAATATCATAAAAGTAATGGTTCCAATTTAGTCTCGAATTACAACATCAATAAAATAAAGAGATTTGCCTTTTTTTTAACGATTAAAAAATAAATTTTTATATATGATCCATTATTTTTACACTACAAAGTAATTCAACTATTTTAATCCAAATTCAAATCATCAAATTATTAAAATTTATTCTATCTCGGACCTCATCACAGCAGCTACAATTAAGGAATCCAAAATAATTTGAAATCTCAATTATTACTCAAGATGAAATCGCGATGCCTCTACCACAATTTTCACGCAGAAGAGACTCACGAATACCCAATACAATCTCAATCTACGTCACCTGCTCAACTCAATATAAATACATAAACTCATTTCTTTGCAATTTAATAATAACCATAATAACCATGCGCATCTAAAGAAAGGAATTTCTCTGTTTCATTCTTGTATATTTTAAGAATTTAATATCCCTTTTTTTTTGAGCATAAATTTATTTTTAATTTTATTTTGAAAATAACTAAGTTTAAAATTAGCGATACTCTTTTATTATTTATTATTTATTATTATTTATTATTTATTATTTATTATTTATGCTTAGAAATAAAAAATGAAAATTCAAAATTTAACGAGTATATATGTCTTAAATTATATTCTAATTATTTCATTTTGCTTAATATTTTTTTTTTCATCCGAAGTTTTCAGGATTCATTTTTGTTAAAGATTTTTTATGTTTTATGTTTAAAATTTATTATTTCTATAGACGGATAAATATAATGTATTAACAAAAAAAAAATTAATGATATTAGCTTTTTTCAAAAATCAAAGTTTAAATTATTCTTTTGTCAAAATGTATAGTAAACACAATGAACAAACGCAACTGACAAGAGATAATCTATGTGCAAATTGAACTATGGAATTGATGCATGACAGATAATTCTATTAAATATTTTTTTTTATTATAAATGCTTGCTTCCTTTTAAAAAATAATACATCAAGTAATTGGGGCGCAACATTATGGTTTGTNATTATTTATTATTTATTATTTATTCTTTTGCATTTAATATATTTAGAAATAAAAAATGAAAATTCAAAATTTAACGAGTATATATGTCTTAAATTATATTCTAATTATTTCATTTTTCCTAATATTTTTTTTTCATCCGAAGTTTTCAGGATTCATTTTTGTTAAAGATTTTTTATGTAATATGCTTAAAATTTATTATATCTATAGGCGGATAAATACAATGTATTAACAAAAAAAAATTAATGATATTGTTTTTTTTCAAAAATCAAAGTTTAAATTATTCTTTTGTCAAAATGTATAGTAAACACAATGAACAAACGCAACTGACAAGAGATAATCTATGTGCAAATTGAACTATGGAATTGATGCATGACAGATAATTCTATTAAATATTTTTTTTTATTATAAATGCTTGCTTCCTTTTAAAAAATAATACATCAAGTAATTGGGGCGCAACATTATGGTTTGTTATTTAAAAAGTAACCATTGAAGTTTTTAATCTTGACTTAGGGATTATTCATTGTCTCCGGTTAACAATAAAATTAATCAAAGTTCCGATATTGTGGTTTTGGATCAAGTTAATGGAATTATTATTATATGATTTATAATTTAACTCTAATTATTAAATATATGGTTAAATATAAAAATATAAAATAGTTGTTCTTTCATTAATTATTAATCTATCTATAACGCATCTGATATTCATAATTTTACCTTTATAATATTATCTATTTTATCTATTGGTAAAGAACGAATTCTTACTCACACGAAGATGCTAAACTATTATTATTATTACTATGATCAGTGTAAATATATCGCAAAAAAAGAATCTTAGAATAAATCATTGAAATAAATAAGAATTATCAAGAATTATCAAGTGGGATGCAGGTTATAAGATGACAGTAATAATACATGAACTATCTTTTTTTAGAAAAAATTCTATTTTTTCTTTTATAATAAAAAAAAAGTTTATTTTCAATATTATTATATAATTCAAATCAATAAATTTTTCGTTGTTGTTTTTACATAAATCTTTTTTTTCTTTTTTTCTGTTTTTTGATTATTTCTACATTTATATTATTATTTTTATCATTTATTTATTATTATTATTTTAGAAAATGAAAGAAAATGAAAATTAAAATGAAAGTAAAAAATATAAAACGCAAGATGTTTTATGTACTCCAACTGATTAAATTTTTTAAAAAGAACTTTTCAGATATTTTTCATAAATTTCGATTAATATTATATATCTAGATCCAGATCATAAATTAAAATTAAAAACTTAAATTTCTTTTTGAAAGAATGAGTGCATATAATTTATTTATTTAAAAGAAAAATATCTGAAAAAGAGTAGCTATCCCTCTTCCGAAAAAAGATACTTTGACACTAAAGACCGGATATTCAAATTTATGAATTTGGTTATTTACAAAAATTCTGATGGATAAAAGTAGTATGTAAGGATTTTTCTCTGAGTTTTGCTTAGTGGGACTGTTTGCAGATGCAGATAAATAAAACGCTGATTACATTATGATTTGTATTTTTAAGAAATTTAAATTCGAATGAAAGTAATTTAACAACATTTAAATTTTTGGGAAGGTTCTTAATGTTAAAGAAGAATACAACATTATTATTGAAGTTGATTAAGAACAAAATCGAAAAAAAAACCCTTCACTGCGCACCACCTTATTTTAATAAGCTATTTTTGTTATATTTATTATATTTTATAAACAAAATATAAAGTTTTACATCAGTTCCTAAGCTTAATAACTTAGGCAACGATGGGCCGGACGGTAAATCTAGCATAGCTTATTTTAGTCAGTTTCAATAGATATATTATAATCTTATGTACAAGCTTGTATTATAATTTTATTAATAAAAAATTTATTGGAGCATGGCTCCGTTGGAAAAAAAAAAAAAAACAAAATATAAAGTTTTATGTTTATTTAATAATACAAACAAGAAAGAATAATAAATAAATAAAATAAAATAAAAAAAAAACTTCTAACAACATTTTGATAAAAATTGCTTTATCTTATACCAATTTTCGCTAACTTAAGATGCTATTAAAAAAGTGTTAATTCATGTGAGAAAAGGAATTTATTTTTTACAATCTTATTCCATATAAATAAAATTTTATATCTAATCACCTGATTTTCATTTCTAATTAAAAAAAAAATCATAAAACCCCTATTTGGGATTATTTAGGTTATTTAAAGTTTGCAATATCATTTTTAAATTTTGGTCTAATTCTTCAAATTTTGTTTCAAATTTATTTTCCAGGTCATTAAATCTTTCATGCATTGATAATTGATCATCAATGTTTGCAGTAGGACCTGGATCTTCAGATAAAGGTTCATTATAAATGCCATTATTTAATAATTTGTTGTTTGATTTCCAATTCCTCTGTGATTTCTTGTTCAATTTAGAAGAAGTAACTTTTAACAGAAAATTTTCTTCATCAATAAATGAAATTTCTTCAATTTTATCACAATATTTGGTTGTACTAGGTTCAATATCCATAGTACTTGAAGAACCTTCATTTTGTATATATTGATATTTTTTCGAATAGGATAAATTATCTAAAATTCATAAATAAACTTAATTAATGTTAGGATTAAAAAAAATTTTTGCAGGGAATTATTATTAGTTATTACCTTGATTATCATCACCACTGTCATCATCATCATCACAATCATAATCAAAATCTGTTAAATCTTTTATTTCAGCTAAATTCTCATTCATAAGATGCAATTTTTGTTTCTCATCCTTTTTGGTTTCCTTAAGCCAAGTATCAATCACATTAGGATTAGGTATGTAGTAAATGTATCGAGGATTACTTTTTCGATTAAAAGGTTTTTCTAAAGCTTCATATTCAGCAATAAGTTCAGCACGATATCTATGAACTGCTATACGACTTTCTTTATTCGCTTTGTTAAATGCACCACTATAGAATTATGGGAATTAAAAATTATAATACAAAAAATTTTTACACTTTACAGAACTTTTATAATTTATAATTTATAATAATAATTAAATAATATACTTGCTTCATAAATGCAATCAACATATTTTGGAAAATTAACACCAATATTATACTTCCTAGTATACTCATTACATCTATAGCATAATTATCCCATTGGTCTAATTGATCCCATCGTCCATTAGTCCAAAAGAATACAGCTTCTATTGATGAGAAGAAATTTGAATAATGATTATCAAGTCGGTTAGATCCATCAAAATCCTGTTTAATATTTATAGTTGAGTATAAGTGTGAATTCGAAGTGTCTTCGATTTTATAAGTAGGAGTATGAACTCTGCGATAACTCGAACGTCTAAGTGTAATGAACCTGATTACATTAATAAAATATAATATAATAAAATATAATAAATGTAATAAAATAATTTAAAATAATGAAACCAATATTTATCGTGATTATTATGATTAATATAATTACATAGCGTGACCAAATGCAACTACAGCACTCAACATGAATGCAAAGAATGGCAAAACAGTATTTAAAATACTTGTAATGATATAAACAAAACGTCCTGGGCCTTCAAAATATCTTAATAGAAATAACTATAAATAAAAAAAATATTATTAATGGAATATATGATAAATAATAATTATAAAAAAGATAATAAAAATACTAAAAAATTTGCTTTGTTCAGAAGAAAGAGAGAAGAGTGAGAGAAAAGAAGACAAAGAAGATGACCTACCACTTCAAGCCATATAATTAAATCTGTAAATGTAAAAATAATTTGAAATACTGAATATAAATATATGTAATATGAATATGAATCTAATAAATAAATAAGGATTTCTTGATATATAATATTCAGTAACGGTAATAACACTGATCCTAGATCAAACATATTATAAATATTCATATATCGATTCCATCCTTCTCTTTTTAATTGCATAATCTCTGTAACAATTAAATATAATCCAGTATATAAAAAGACAGGGACGATAAATATGTAAAATTCTATTATATATGCGAGTTCAAAAGATAGAGTATATGAAATAACATATAATATATACATAATGATATGATGAATATAATATCGACGGGCAGCTGACCATTTAAAATTTAAGGCTGCCATAAGTGTAGGCGTCTGATAAATTTTATGATCTTTCTCTTCATGAATAACACGAAGGAAAGGACTCATTTTTTTAGTATTAGTAATAACTTTTCTATGTGGCCAAAAAATTTTTCGAAAAAATGTAAATATCCAAAAATATTTTGAATGATCTTCATGACCTTTGGGATTGGGGTATACTGTAAAATCAGGTAAAGGGACAATATAAACTTTATGATCATCACGTGAAGATTCAATCCTATAATATAACATTTTATACCATTTTTTAAGTTAGCAAAAGACAAAAATGATATAACTCCTTTTTATGATCTTTATGATCAATAATTATAATTACCTTGTAAATATACTTTTTAAGAAAAACCATGGATTATTATGGAACTTTGATACAAGACACGGTTTTATTGCCAAAGAATGTATAACAGTTGCGTTATTTCCTTTCTTTTGATCGTAAGGATCAATATGTAATGGTGGAGTGTAAGCTTCAGTAATTCCAAAACATGGTTTTTTGAATAAATATTGAACAAATTCCCCTTTTGGAAGAATAAAAATTTAATACAATTTAAAAGTGATTAATTAATTAATATAATAAATCCATCAGTATAATTAATCAAGTAATAAAGAAAGTAAAGATTTTGACTTACTTAAATTGTTATCATATAATAAAGGTATTGCTTTGCTTACAGTAAACATCCAACCATAATTATTATATTCTTTAGTATTATCAGCATAATAATCTATTAAGGATTTTAAAATTACTGTAGAATCCCCTCTTTTTTGAATACATAAAATAGAATGATGTAAATCTGACTTTGATATTTCGGTTGTTGATCTATTATTATCTTCATCTACCCATTTATATAATCTCGGTATATATATATTACTATTTTGAATTTTCTTACTTAAAATATGTTTTATTAAACTTTCTTGATAACTTTTAATAAGATATTTCATAATTGGATATCTAATACTAGTTAATCTAAATATTCCATATTTTGTAATATATTTTCGTACTAATCTTTGTGTACATTCAATTAAATATTTAATTTGATTAACATTTTTATAACCTGCTACAATATGTTTCTTCTCTCCTAATATATAAAGTGCTCGACATGCCCCTTCAAGTACATTTACATTATTTGGCCAATGTATCGTTGTTAATTTTGGCAGTTTTGAATATTTAGTAGAAGGTGCTAAAACTTTTAACACAAATTCTCGTTCTCCAATTCTCAGTTCTTGAACATCTATCTCTTTTTTCCAAGCCCAGATGTATTCTAATACCCGATCACGTTTATTTAGTTTTTCTATATTACGATATTTCCATACTTGTATAGTGTTACTCGAAATAATTAGTTGAGTATTTTCAGTAGAATCCAAGTAAACTGATATTCGAAAATAACTTTTGTTCGGATGCCATGGTTCAACATTATTTATAATTATTCGATTTTTTGCTAATTTTGTTGTGTCTGATCTTTTTCCGTCCATATTATAAATTGCATGATAAACGTGATCCCCCGTAATAATATCAATTTTAGTCATTGCATTTGCTGAAGGATTTCTAATTGAAGCCACATCTTTATGATCTAATACTGAAAAAATATCTCCACCATCTCCAACCGCAAAAACTTTTCCGTGAGAGTTCATCAATTGATTTGCGACATCCATTTTTAAAGGTTGAGTTTCGGAATAATCAATTTGACGTATGGAATTTTTAAATGTAGTAAATAAATCCCATACTACAAATATTTGATGATTCTTAGAAGTTTTACGAAGTCGATCTTCTTTTCCTTCAACTACTATTAAAAGTTTACTATCTTCATCAATAAAATTTATAGCGACAATTTTATAAATTCTTTGACCTTCTAATTGTTTAGTGATAATTTCTAAACCATTTTCTATAAAGTATAACGTAATGCTTGTGGTTCCCCGACAAAATGCTAAGATCTTTTCATTTTGAGAGATTGCAAAGATGAGAGAACCGTGAATTATGTTTGGAGCTACCGAAGATTCATGGCGTTTAAATAACATCTCTAGATCACCAGTGATTAAACTATACATTTCAATGATTTGTTGTCGGTCTTTAAAAGAATGTACCATAAAATGATTTTTAATAATACTTGCGTGTAAGAGTTCGAATGAATTTTGCCAATTATCACGTAGACGAATTGAAAGTTGATGGGGTAATTCGAATTGTTTAATCTCGGAAATTCGTGAGAAAAATCTTTGTTCATTATCATTCATGGTTTCTTTATAAATTCCTGATGCATTAACTATAATGATTACTGGTTTATTTTTTAACAGACTTTCATCTTTATCAAGAAATCTTATAACACCGCCAATTGAATAAGTATATATTTTTTTTCTATCTTTAGTAGAGATAATCCATGTTCGAGGACGAAGATATTTATCACCAGATTTTAAGTCCTCTTCGTCATCACCATATTGGTTATTGACTTTAATGCCAGATTCTAAGTCACTTTCGTTTTCATCATATTGGATATTAACTTTATCATCAGATTCTAAGTCATTTTCGTCATCATCATACATTATATCATGACGAAATCCTCTTGCATCAAAGCAAGATAATGCAATAAAACGTTCATTTCCATCATCTACACAATTAGATATTGCTATAGACCAACAAAGGTGTTTACCATTGATTCTTGATTCAAGTGAAGAAATAGGTTTACTTGAACTTAAATCATTAATATCGAATAACTTAAATTCGCTTGTTTCTATTATTTATGAATTATTAAAGATTTATTAAAAAAATTATTAAAAGTAAAAAGAAATAATCGGCATATCGGCATAATAACTAATAATCAACTTTACCTGGACTAAAAGTGACAATTTGTTGACTGTCTGGACTTATCGCAATGCAATTACTGAAAAACATAGAATCTTTCTCTGTGGAGTATGTTAATGACAAGGTTTCCTCGGGTAAATCATTTTTCTTATGAAAACTTGAATTATCTTTTTTTGACATGTTTTGTGAAATGATAGTTTAATGGAAGTAAATTATATATAAGCACCACTTCTGCTAACATATCAAATGCCGACTTTTACATCATTTAAATCTATATTCTAAAAAAAATCACTTCTACCATTATCATACTAAAAATGGCATGATGAAAAAAAACAAATGTTCATCATTTCTTTTTTCAGAAATTTGCACTTTTACATTACATCATCTGGTAAAATAAAAAAAATTAAATATAAACAAATCCTTTTTTTTTTTTAAGTTTCAGTTAATGCATTTTGTTACATGAAATACTTACACGACACGATTATAAACAAATACAACTAACAAATGTAATGTTAAATAAATACCAAATAATTGTTTATTGTGTATAATCGAAGAATTTTATTGTATTCAAGAAAATTGTTAAGAATAGTAAGGGATATCAAATTTTTTATTCTATTTTTATTATATATTTATAATAATAACAAGATTATGATTTACTGTTCTAAAGCACAAAATCCAAGTTAATAAAGACCCTTCGGAAAAAAAATAATTGTAGTAGTGAAGTGTACGTATATTGTTGTTTCACAGGCTATTTTTGCGGAACCCTAACAAATACTTTCACCACCGAAGTCCGAGGAAATTAACTTTTACATCATTTTCAATCTGTTCAGTATAATCTTATTGTAAATTATTATTCTGATTTTTCGAACGTAAACTTGGTTGCTCAATTCTAGATTAGCATTTTGCGTATTTTGTGTTGTGTAATGAGATGAAAATATTATAAAATAATAAAATGCTATTAATAAATATACTAAAAACATTTTGCAATTTTAAACGTAATTTACGTTTCTTTTTTTCAAAAAAAAAAATAAATTTCTACCTTTCATAACATAAGAAGCAAAAAAAAAATGGAAATATGCCCAGGATGCAATCAAGAATATAGTGGATATAAATGGTGTAGGTCATGTAAATCAAACATTTCCAAATGATTTTAATAATTGGACAAGTAGAAATGATAAAATAGATAAATTCAATCAAGATGATCAACTAAATGCTGGAAAGTAATAGAATGGATACCTTACGATAGATTTAAAGATGTTAAACAAATAGGTAAAGGTAGATTTGGAACAATACATTATGCTAGGTGGATTGATGGATTTATTGAAGATTGGGATATTGATAATAAACAATAGGAAGATATCGTAATTATAAAGATGATGATGAAGACAAAGAAGAAGTTGATGAAGACGAAGACGAAGACGAAGAAGAAGATGAAGACAATGATGATGATGATGATGAAGTAGGAGTAGAAATGGCATTAAAAAAGTTTGATAATTTTGTGAATTTCAATGATGTCTTAAATGAGGTAAATGTTTTAATTAATATTTAAATTTAATTTGAAAATTATTATATAACGTTTTAACTATAAATTAAAAATGTTTATATTATATTATTAAATGGCAATTCACTTAAAGACATATGTTGAATATGCTTCAATTAAATTTTATGGAATTACACAAGATCCAAAAACACACAAATATATGATGGTTTTACAATATGCAAAAGATGGAAATCTTCGAGAATATTTAAAATTAATTTTAATAATATTATTTGGTATCAAAAATTAAATAATCTACATAATTTATCTTTCAGGTTAATGAAAATTCATAAATTAGATATAGTTCATCAAGACACCCATCCTGGAAATATTTTATCATCCAATTTTAAAGATCATTATGTATATATTTCAGATTTCGGATTAAGTAAACTAATAGGGACAAATCCAAATAATCCTGAAAAAAAGAATGTATTACCATATATTGCTCTGGAGGTATTAATTGGTGGTGAAGAATATATACAGTAGCGGCCATAAGTATCCGACCCCCCTAATTTCCCTCACGGATAAGTATATTTAATAAAATTTTTTTATTAAAAAGTACATGACTAACAATGATAATTAATACATTGTATAGTCTCCATTCGAATCTATAAGTGCTAATACACGATGTCTCATACTATTTACCAATTTTTCAGCAAGATCGGGTGAGAGATGGTGCCATTCCTTTACTAATTCTCCCTTTAAACTTTTAGCTGTTCGAATTTTTTTTTTTGCTATGTTTATCTTCATTAACCTCCAAACATTCTCTATAGGATTTTGATCCGGTGACATTGACGGCCAGGGAAGTACCTTAATTTTCTTTTCCGCCTTCCATTTTGCACAAATTTTTGACCGGTGCTTGGGATCATTGTCTTCTTGAAGAAACCAGTCTAAGTTATTCCCACCAAAAAACTCAGAGGCAGAAGGTAGAAGTCCCTTCTCATATACTTTGCACATAAAATCGGCATTAAGGTTTCTTTGAAAATATACCAATTTACCAAATCCCAAAATCGAAAAACACCCCCATACATGGACTTTTTGTGGATGCTTGACGGTATGAAATATTTTTTTCCTCCCAACAAACTGCCAAACCTTTTTTTTTTGTAGAAATAGTTGAAAGGTGCTTTCGTCTGTAAAAATAACTCGATTCCAGTTAAAGTCTTGATGTTCCTTCGCCCATTGTAGCCATTTTTCCCAGTGGTTCTTCGTAAGTAAAGGTTTTGAAATTTCATTAATGTATTTGCCTCCAGCTTCATGAAGGCGCCGCCTTACTGTTCTTACACTAACCTCAGCACCATGTTTATTCATTTTTTCTTTTATTTGATTGCTTGTTATATTGTGTTCTGCTTTTGCCATCTTCGTCATTTGTTTATCTTGCTTCTCGGTTGTGCATCGCGGATGACCCGACCTTCCTTCATCACTTAGATCTTTATTTTTACGGTATTTTTTGACCCAATAAATAACTGTGGTCTTACAACAGTGAATATAGGATGCTATTTTTGCAAAACCCCACTTCGGTCCTGCTGGGTGTTCATGTAAAAAAATTATTTCATATCGTTTTTCAAGAAAAAGTTCCATTTTTGCGGCGTAACATCAGATGAGCATTCAAAAATGTCGCACGATCCTGTGAAAGTACTGGTGATCAGGTGTCGTGTCACACTTTATACCTGGGAAATTTGAGGAGTTTTTATTTATTTGTACAGGGGGTCGGATACTTATGACTGCTACTGTAAAAGCTGCTGATATATTCATATGGAATTATTGCTTGCGAAAATATACAATGGATTACGACCAAAAATTCCATTTCATATTCCAACATTAATTACATGAGGTGTTGAGATTCTCGAGTTACACATGGACCCACTTTTGAAGAATTAGAAGAGTTGTATAAATACTGGGAAGATTATAATAATTATTTGTATAAAGGGAAAAATAAAGATTCAGAAATTGTAATTCAAATTAAAAAAGCTGAAGAATTTTCAGCAAATCAAGAATCAACCAATACAACTACAACAACTATAACTCCTCTTAATTGTAAAACACATCCACAAGCAATTTATATCAGTCGACTTCTTAATTTTTCAAATCTTCCAAACCCAAGAACGAAGAAATTTCGTAAGGGAACTTGAAGAATTAACTAAATCTCGGTCTAATTTATGTCCTAGAACGAATTATTATATTTTTATTGATTTATATATTATTTTATTTTTATAATAATAAATTATATTTATTTCTATGTTGTTTAGGTTATTCCGATCTATTTATTTGACTGATTTTATTTAACATTATACATATTAGTTTTTTTGATATTATAAAATCTTAACACTAAGGATAGAGTATATTCTCATCCTCTTTTTACAAATTCAATTGGCTTAGTTTGTAACTTCGATTTTATAAAAATAGGAAATAATATTAAAGGAAATATAAATTTATCGCAAAAGTGTTAAAATTATTGAACGTTATGATGCACACGTTTTTTGATGTTAAATATAAAAATTAATCATTATTATAACGTACAAAAAATTTCCCAAAAATATTAAAGATTGAATGTTAAATTTATTTATATATATTAAAATCTTTAAAATATCGTATCTGATGTTTTTTCAATAATATAATAAGAACATAAAAAAGACTAGACTATCATCAAAACTATTATTTTTTGTGATAATAATTCATTATAATTTTTTCAATTATTCATTTTTTCTTTTATAATAAATAAAAAAAAACAAAAAATTTTCAATAAATTCCCATTCCATCGTATAAAATAAAATTAAAAATATAAAACACCATCAATGTAAAAAAAAATTAAATCGACAAAATAAAATAGTAATAATAATAATGGATAGCAAATTATTATTTAATAATAGATATAAATAATAAAATAATAATAAAACTAATAAACTTGGCAATTTTTTTACCCTCAAATGCTTGTATTAGATTTGAATAATTTTTAAATGTATTTGAATGTAATAATTTTAGTGTTTGTATAACTTGCATTGATTGCATATTTTTTCTAATAATAATTTTTCTACTACAACAAAAACTCCCGATAGATAAGAAAATACCAGAAATATTGAAAAAATAAATATTTGTTGAACTTAATTATTATATAATAATAAAAAAAACCATATAGTATATATTTTTTTCTTTTCGACAGGGAAGACCTAAAAAGAATCAACAGATCATTCAACAACAATAATAGAACCAAAAAACGTCATATTAACAACAACAACAGACCCATCAATATCATTATCATCAAACTATTCAATCAATTTCTTCAACAACATCTTCGACATTATCTTCAAATCTTTTATATACCACCGTTGAATATAAGCAAGGTTAGCCATACTTTACAGTATTATCAGAACTAAACGCTTTAATCATTAAATAATCATTCATACTGTTCAATTGAATTAATTTAATAAATGATACTTACAAAATTGAAGAGTGAAGAAAAAAATACGAAAAATTTATTATTGATCTTTTATTGGTTCTTTTTTTCAAAAAATTTTGTAACATATCAGTCACCAAAATCTTAATTATCTCGAAATCGTTAACTGAAATTTCACGTTTTGAACTTCATATTTCAAAAAAAAAATTAATTACTTTATGGTTATTTTATAAATCCTACATTCCTTTTTTTTGCTTCTTTGCCTTTATTTATCTATGCATTCACATGCGAATTAAAATATAAAATGTATACATATATATAAATAGTTTTTATTATGTGAATTATTGCAATTCAACTTCTTCATTGTTTATTCGCTAATAAGAGTGATCCCAAAGAACTTTTTGCAGAATTACAAGAGGCTATCAAAAATCGGGAGAATAATTTAAATAATAGTAATGGTAAGGATGCCTCGGAAGGAAGTGATCATTAATCAAATGATTTAGTTGACCCTCGACAAATTCAATCATCAAATGGATCTACTCACGGAATTAGGGTTAAGTTTTTATCAATTGGAAATTTTGAGAGGGAAAGTGAAATCATTTGAAAATTATAAATGGAAACTTGAAGGGTGTAAAACATTTATATGAAAACTCCTGTGGAAGAAGAGATTTAACTTTGTGATAAAAATTTAGATGAAGAGTACTTGGAGAAAGCATTTTCTGTTGTTAATTTATTTGTATAATTTATTTATTTTCTATTGATTTATTATTATTATATTTTTTTTTCTATTTTGGTTAAATTTTAAGTTTGAATTTTTAGAAGAAATTATGCGAGCATTATTCAAAAAGCCATTGACGAGGTATTATTTTAATAGATAATTAAATTAGTATAATTAATTCTTTAGTATCAACACAATATTTTAAGTACATGACATCAAAAACGTATCTTAAAATATATGATTTTTTTATTCATCCTTGAACTTTATCTACTGCATAATAATTATTAATTAGAATAGACGAATGGTTATAGTTCGTATTCTTTAATGAACAAGAATTAAAAGCAACAGGAGAAATCTAAATTTTTAGATGAAAAAGGATATTACAATAAAATTAGATGTACAAAAGCATCGCGCAAGTAAATATTTATTTGTAATATATTATAATTCTACATATTCTTGTTCCAGAATAAGAATATCACAAGAACTATATTATAAAAGTCCCTTTCTCCATTAATATCATAAAAAGTAATGGTTCCGATTTAGTCTCGAATGACAGCATCAATAAAATATAGAGATATGCCTTTTTTTAACAATTAAAAAATAAATTTTTATATATAATCCATTATTTTTACACTACAGAGTAATTCATCTATTTTAGTCCGAATTCAAATCATCAATTTATTCTATCTCGGACCTCATCATAGCAGCTACAATTAAGGAATCCAAAATAATTTGAAATCTCAATTACTACTCAAGAAAATTGCGATGCCTCCACCACGATTTTCACGCAGAAGAGACTCACGAATATCCTCATAAGTTTCTATATTGATACAAACTCCCAATACAATCTCAATCTATGTCACCTGCTCAACTCAATATAAATACATAAACTCATTTCTTTGCATTTTAATAATAACCATAATAACCATGCGCATCTAAAGAAAGGAATTTCTCTGTTTCATTCTTGTATATTTTAAGAATTTAATATCCCTTCTTTTAACAATAAAATTTATCAAAGTCCGATATTGTGGTTTTAGATTAAGGTTCTTTGAATTAATGGAATTATTATTATATGATTTATAATTTACTCTAATTATTAAATATATGGCTAAATATAAAAATACAAAATAGTTGTTCTTTCATTAATTATTAATCTATCTATAGCACTAAAAATACATCAGATATTCATAATTTTACCTCTATAATATTGTTTATTTTATCTATTGATGAAGAACGAATTCTTACTCACACTAAGATGCTAAATTATTAGAATAAATCATTGAAATAAATAAGAATTATCAAGAATTATCAAGTGGGAAGAAGAAACAACAGGTTATAAGATGATAATAATTAAAAAAGTTTATTTTCAATATTATTACATAATTCAAGTTCAAATCAATAATTTTTTACAGCATCTAAAATTTTTTTGTTGTTGTTTTTACATATATCTTTTTTTTTCTGTTTTTTGATTATTTATAATTTATATTATTATTTTTATTATTATTATTATTATTTTAGAAAATGAAAGAAAATTAAAAAAATGAAAATGAAAGTATAAAATATAAAATGTAAGATGTTTTATGTACTCCAACTGATTAATTTTTTTAAAAAGAACTTTTTAGATATTTGTTTCATTTCATTTCAACGATTTTTTCATAGATTTCGATTAATATTATATATCTAGATCCAGATTCATATATTAAAATTAAAAACTTAAATTTCTTTTTGAAAGAATGAGTGCATATAATTTATTTATTTAAAAGAAAAGTATCTGAAAAAGAGCAGCTATCCCTCTTCCGAAAAAAGATATTTTGACACTAAAGACCGGATATTTCAATTTATGAATTTGATTGTTTACAAAAATTCTGATAGATAAAAGTAGTATGTAAGGATTTTTCTCTGAGTTTTGCTTAGTGAGACTGTTTGCAGATAAATAAAACTTGATTACATTATGATTTGTATTTTTAAGAAATTTAAATTCGAATAAAAGTTATTTAAAAACATTTAAATTTTTGGGAAGGTTCTTAATGTTAAAGAAGAATAAACCATTATTATTGAAGTTGATTAAGAACAAAATTAAAAAAAACCTTCACTGCGCACCATCTTATTTTAATAAGCTATTTTTGTTATATTTATTATATTTTATAAACAAAATATAAAGTTTTATGTTTATTTAATAATACAAACAAGAAAGAATTTATAATAATAATAAATAAATAAAATAAAATAAATAAAAAACTTCTAACAACAATTTGATAAAAATTGCTTTATCTTATAAATCTTATAAAAAATTTTGCTAACTTAAGGTGCTATGCTATTAAAAAAGTATTAATTCATGTGAAAAAAGAAAGATCTACTTTTTATTTCCTACAATCTCAGTAAAAATAAAATTTTATATATAATCACCTGATTTTCATTTTTAATAGATTATATCTATAAAAAATTCATAAAACCCCTATTTGGGATTATTCAGGTTATTTAAAGTTTGCAATATTATTTTTAAATTTTGGTCTAATTCTTCAAATCTTGTTTCAAATTTATTTTCCAGGTCATTTAATCTTTTATGCATTGATAATTGATCATCAATGTTTGTAGTAGGATCTAGATCTTCAGATAACGGTTCATTATAAATGCCATTCTTTAATAATTTGTTGTTTGATTTCCAATTCCTTTGTGATTTCTTGTTCAATTTGTTCAATTTAGAAGAAGTAACTTTTAACAGAGAATTTTCTTCATCAATAAATGAAATTTCTTCAATTTTATCACAATATTTGGTTTTACTTGAAGAACCTTCATTTTGTATATGTTGATATTTTTTTGAATAGGATAAATTATTTAAAATTCATAAATAAACTTAATTAATGTTAGAATTAAAAAAAAATTTTTGCGGGGAATTATTATTAGTTATTACCTTGATTATCATCATCATTGTCATCATCGTCATCACAATCATAATCAAAGTCTGTTAAATCTTTTATTTCAGCTAAATCCTCACCCATAAAATGTAATTTTTGTTTCTCATCCTTTTTGATTTCCTTAAACCAATTATCAATCACATTAGGATTAGGTATGTAGTAAATGTATCGAGGATTATTTTTTCGACCAAAATAGTTTTCAAAAGCTTCATATTCAGCAACAAGTTCAGCACGATAACAATATGTTTCTTCTCTCCTAATACATAAAGTGCTCGACATGCCCCTTCAAGTACATTTACATTATTTGGCCAATGTATCGTTGTTAATTTTGGCAGTTTTGAATATTTAGTAGAAGGTACTAAAACTTTTAACACAAATTCTCGTTTTCCAATTCTCAGTTCTTGAACATCTATCTCCTTTTTCCAAGCCCAGATATATTCTAATATCCGATCACGTTTATCTAGTTTTTCTATTGTATCAATATTACGATATTTCCATACTTGTATCGTGTTACTCGAAATAATTAGTTGAGTACTTTCAGTGGAATCCAAGTAAACTGATATTCGAAAATAACTTTTGTATGGTTCAACATTATTTATAATTATTCGATTTTTTGCCAATTTTGTTGTGTCTGATCTTTTCCCGTCCATATTATAAATTGCATGATAAACGTGATCCCCGTAATAATATCAATTTTAGTCATTGCCTTTGCTGAAGGATTTCTAATTGAAGCCACATCTTTATGATCTAATACTGAAAAAATATCTCCACCATCTCCAACCGCAAACACTTTTCCATGAGAATTCATCAATCGATTTGGGACATCCATTTTTAAAGGTTGAGTTTCGGAATAATCAATTTGACGTATGGAATTTTTAAATGTGGTAAATAAATCCCATACTATAAATATTTGATGATGCTTAGAAGTTTTACGAAGTCGATCTTTTTTTTTCAACTACCATTAAAAGTTTACTATCTTCATCAATAAAATTTATAGCGACAATTTTATAAATACTTTGACCTTCTAATTGTTTAGTGATAATTTCTAAACCATTTTCTATAAAGTATAACGTAATGCTTGTGGTTCCTCGACAAAATGCCAAGATCTTTTCATTTTGAGAAATTGCAAAGATGGGAGAACCGTGAATTATGTTTGGAGCTACCGAAGATTCATGGCATTTAAATAACATCTCTAGATCACCAGTAATTAAACTATACATTTCAATGATTTGTTTTCGATCTTTAAAAGAATGTACCATAAAATGATTTTTAATAATACTTGAGTGTAAGAGTTCAAATGAATTTTGCCAATTATTGCGTAGACGAATTGAAAGTTGATGGGGTAATTCGAATCGTTTAATATTGGACATTTGTGAGAAAAATCTTTGTTCATTATCATTCATGGTTTCTTTATAAATTCCTGATGCATTAACTATAATGATTACTGTGTTATTTTTTAACAGACTATCATCATTATCAAGAAATCTTAAAACACCGCCAATTGAAGAAGTATATATTTCTTTTGTATCTTTAGTAGAGATAACCCATGTTTGAGGACGAAGATATTTATCACCAGATTTTAAGTCATTTTCGTCATCACCATATTGGTTATTGACTTTATTGCCAGATTCTAAGTCACTTTCGTCTTCATCATATTGGATATTAACTTTATCATCAGAGTCTAAGTCATTTTCGTCATCACCATACATTATATCATGACGGAATCCTCTTGCATCAAAGCAAGATAATGCAATAAAACGTTCATTTCTATCATCTACACAATTAGATATTGCTATAGACCGACAAAGGTGTTTACCATTGATTCTTGATTCAAGTAAAGAAATAGGTTTACTTGAACTTAAATCATTAATATCATTAATATCGAATAACTTAAATTCGCTTGTTTCTATGATTTATGAATTATTAAAGATTTATTAAAAAAAATATTAAAAGCAAAAAGAAATAATCGGCATATCGGCATATCGGCATAATAACTAATAATCAACTTTACCTGGACTAAAAGTGACAATTTGTTGACTGTCCGGACTTATGGCTACGCAATTACTGAAAAACAGAGTATCTTTCTCTGTGGAGTATGTTAATGACAAAGTTTCCTCGGGTAAATCATTTTTCTTAAAAAAACTTGAATTATGTTTTTTTGACATATTTTGTGAACATGACAGTTTAATGGAAGTAAATTATATTCACTTTTTTTATATAAGTACCCCTGTCCGCTAGCCGACTTTTACATTGTCACGTCTGGACAGTACCAAAAGCACAATTACACAACAAATTCAAATTTTAGTCACGCCGATAGCTTACACTTCTTCGTGTATCGCTATCCCACTTTAACGCAATGTTACTGTTTCTTAAATAACGACTACAACATCTTAAATATGATCTGAAAGGTACGTGAGTAAGTGAAGTAAAGGTAGTTTTCCCTACGGACACTATCAGTGTTAGAACGAATTTATAAGAGATAAAATGTTTATTTACGATTAAACAATAAGGAAAGTTTTATTAGAAGTTAGGCAACAAAATATTACAATGGCGTGTTTCTATTCTGTTACTACTTCTACTATTTACATGAATATTATTATAAACGTTGTTATAATTATTTAATAGAATAGAATAAAATAAAATCAAAATAAAGAGATAAAAGTATTAAAGAAAAATGATATGAAAAGTTGCTATATAAACTATGCTACCTTCGGAACTCCCTNGTCCGCTAGCCGACTTTTACATTGTCACGTCTGGACAGTACCAAAAGCACAATTACACAACAAATTCAAATTTTAGTCACGCCGATAGCTTACACTTCTTCGTGTATCGCTATCCCACTTTAACGCAATGTTACTGTTTCTTAAATAACGACTACAACATCTTAAATATGATCTGAAAGGTACGTGAGTAAGTGAAGTAAAGGTAGTTTTCCCTACGGACACTATCAGTGTTAGAACGAATTTATAAGAGATAAAATGTTTATTTACGATTAAACAATAAGGAAAGTTTTATTAGAAGTTAGGCAACAAAATATTACAATGGCGTGTTTCTATTCTGTTACTACTTCTACTATTTACATGAATATTATTATAAACGTTGTTATAATTATTTAATAGAATAGAATAAAATAAAATCAAAATAAAGAGATAAAAGTATTAAAGAAAAATGATATGAAAAGTTGCTATATAAACTATGCTACCTTCGGAACTCCCTTTCTGTTGCTACTTTTATAGTTTTCCATCATTCCCTTCTTTCTTTCATCATTCCCATCATTCGTACATTCCATCATTCCCATCATTGTACACTCCATCATTCCCATCATCGTACAACTCTATCATTTCCATCATTGTACACTCCATCATTCCCATCATTGTACACTCCATCATTCCCATCATCGTACAACTCTATCATTTCCATCATTTGTACCCCATCGTTCCCACGCCACACGTTTTCCGCAATGCTATCTTCGTACCGTTCTTCCGGCTCTCCGCTGTCATCACAACATCATTTAAATTATACAAATGTTCATCATTTCTTTTTTCAGAAATTTTTATTACATTTGATAAAACGGAAAATTGGAAAAATTAAATTTACACAAATCTTTTTTTTTTAAGTTTCGGTTAATGCAATTTGTTACATGAAATACTTACATGACACGTTTACATACACAAACATAACTAACAAATATACCAAATAATTGTTTATTGTGTATAATCGAAGAATTTTATTGTATTCAAGAAAATTGTTAAGACAATAAGGTACATAATAATGAAGTACTACGGATATAAAATTTTTTATTCTATTTTTATTTATTTATTTATAATAATAACAAGATTATGATGTACTGTTCTAAAGCACAAAAATCTAAGTTAATAAAGATCCTTCGGAAAAAAATAATTGTACATAGTAGTGAAGTTGAACCTGTATAAACGCATAACCTGCGGGCAGTATACGAAATTCTAGATTCTATAAGCATGATCACGTGTATTACAGTTAGAATAATCGATTCTATTAAAATTATTAAAAATTTAATTTAATACTGAATTTTTTTTTTTGATATTTAGTATTATTTTTTACAAATTAAATTTTTCCGTAACATCTTAAACTTATTTTTTGATGAATAAAAGATTTTTTATCTCACTTTTTCTCTCCCCCTAGAATTCTTCTATCCCACTTTTTCTCCTCACTCTATAGAATCCTAGGATCACGGATCGATTCGAAACCTTAAGATCTGATCCGGATCCGATCCGTGAATTCGAATATTTTTGCGGAACCCTAACAATTATTTTCACCGCACCGAAGTCCATGGAAATTACCTTTTACACCATTTTCAATCTGTTCAGTATAATCTTATTATAAATTATTTTTCTGATTCTTCGAACGTAAACTTGGTTGCTCAATTCTAGATTAGCATTTTGCGTATTTTGTGTTGTGTAATGAGATGAAAATATTATAAAGTAATAAAATGCTACTAAATGCATACTAAAAAAATTTTGCAAGTTTAAACGTAATTTACGTTTCTTTTTTTTCAAAAAAAAAAAAAAAAAAATTTCTACCTTTCATACCATAAGAAACAAAAAAAAATGGATATATGCCCAGGATGCAATCAAGAATATAGGGGAATTAAATGGTGTAGGTCATGTAACTCAAAACATTTCCAAAATGATTTTAAAAACTGGACAAGTGAAAATGATAAAATAGATTCAAGATGCTCAACTAAATGTTGATAAAGGTCGGAAAGTAATAGAATGGATACCTTATGATAGATTTAAAGATGTTAAACAAATAGGCAAAGGTAGATTTGGAACAATACATTATGCTAGATGGATTGATGGATTGATGGATTTATTGAAGATTGGGATATTGATAATCAATAATAGGAAAGATTTCGTAATTATAAAGATGAAGGCGAAGATGAAGACAATGATGATGATGATGAAGACGAAGATGATGATGAAGACAAAGAAGANTTTTTTTTTTTTAAAAAAAAAAAAAAAAAAAATTTCTACCTTTCATACCATAAGAAACAAAAAAAAATGGATATATGCCCAGGATGCAATCAAGAATATAGGGGAATTAAATGGTGTAGGTCATGTAACTCAAAACATTTCCAAAATGATTTTAAAAACTGGACAAGTGAAAATGATAAAATAGATTCAAGATGCTCAACTAAATGTTGATAAAGGTCGGAAAGTAATAGAATGGATACCTTATGATAGATTTAAAGATGTTAAACAAATAGGCAAAGGTAGATTTGGAACAATACATTATGCTAGATGGATTGATGGATTGATGGATTTATTGAAGATTGGGATATTGATAATCAATAATAGGAAAGATTTCGTAATTATAAAGATGAAGGCGAAGATGAAGACAATGATGATGATGATGAAGACGAAGATGATGATGAAGACAAAGAAGATGATGATGAAGACGAAGACGAAGAAGAAGACGAAGACAATGATGATGATGAAGAAGTAGAAGTGGCATTAAAAAAGTTTGAAAATTTTGTGAATTTTAAAGATGTCTTTAATGAGGTAAATGTTTTAATTAATATTTAAATTTAATTTGAAAATTATTATATAACGTTTTAACTATAAATTAAAATGTTTATATTATATTATTAGATGGCAATTCACTTAAAGACATACGTTGAATATGCTTCAATTAAATTTTATGGAATTACACAAGATCCAGAAACACACAATATGCAAAAGATGAAAATCTTCGAGAATATTTAAAAATTAATTTTAATAATATTATTGGTATCAAAAATTAAATAATCGACATAATTTATCTTTCAGGTTAATGAAAATTCATAAATTAGATATAGTTCACCAAGACTTCCATCCTGGAAATATTTTATCATCCAATTTTAAAGATCATGTGTATATTTCAGATTTTGGATTAAGAAAACTAATAGAAATAATCCTGAAAAAGAATGTATTACCATATATTGCTCCGGAGGTATTAAGTGGTGGTGAAGAATATATAAAAGCTGCTGATGTATATTCATATGGAATTATTGCTTACGAAATAGTTACGGGCTATGAAATATACAATGGATTATTACATGAGGTGTTGGGATTCTCGAGTTACACATAGACCCACTTTTGAAGAATTAGAAGAGTTGTATAAATACTGGGAAGATTATAATAATTATTTGTATAAAGGGAAAAATAAAGATTCAGAAATTGTAATTCAAATTAAAAAAGCTGAAGAATTTCAGCAAATCAAGAATCAACCAATACAACTACAACAACTATAACTCCTCTTAATTATAAAACACATCCACAAGCAATTTATATCGGTCGACTTCTTAATTTTTCAAATCTTCAAAAACCCAAGAACGAAGAAAATTTCGAAAGGGAACTTGAAGAATTAACTAAATCTAGGTCTAATTTATGTCCTAGTACGTGTTATTATATTGATTATATATTATTTTATTTTTATAATAATAAATTATATTTATTTCTATGTTGTTTAGGTAATTCTGATCTATTTATTTGATTGATTTTATTTATTATAAATATTAGTTTTTTTGATATTATAAAATCTTAATACTAAGGATAGAGTACAAATTATAGGAAATAATAATAAAGGAAATATAAATTTATCACAAAATCGACCAAAAGTGTTAAAATTATTGAACGTTATGATTTTGATGTTAAATATAAAAATAAATATAAAAATTAATCATTATTATAAGGTACAAAAAATTTCCCAAAAATATTAAAGATTGAATGTTAAATTTATATATATATATTAAAATCTTTAAAACATCGTATCTGATATTTTTTCAATAATATAATAACATAAAAAAGACTAGACTATCATCAAAACTATTATTTTTTGTGATAATAATTCATTATTATATATATATTTTTTTTTCAATTATTCATTTTTTCTTTTATAATAAATAAATAAAAAAAAAATTTTCAATAAATTCCCATTCCATCGTATAAAATAAAATTAAAAATATAAAACACCATCAATGTAAAAAAAAATTAAATCGACAAAATAAAATAGTAATAAGAATAATGGATAGCAGATATAAATAATAAAATAATAATAAAACTAATAAAATTGGCAAATTTTTTTACCCTCAAATGCTTTATTAGATTTGAATAATTTTTAAATGTATTTGAATGTTCAAAAAAAAATAATAAAAAGGAATCATAAATTTTTTAAAAAAGGAATGAAGGACACGTATTAATTAATCTATCTTCAATCTTAACTAAATCAGACCAACAAAATTTTTTCCATTTTTCTTCCAAAAAAGGTGACGCGCATGGATTAGGCGCGGTCAAAAGCAGACAGGTTATATCCTGAAAATTTCATGCGAATGTGCAAAATACTCAACAAGTTTATTATATGGATACGTACTTACTTTAAACATGATTATGTTTCATGTACTGTAACGTTTGAACCATATTTATAGATTAATTAAATTTTATTATATTTTGCATTATCTTACTATAACCTTATTTCAAGCTTAGGAAAATTGTTCAACAGCGTAGCATTACAAATATCACTTATAACAAAATTCAAAATTAACTTCATCATTATTAACTAATAATTTCAGTGTTTGTATAACTTGCATTACTTGCATATTTTTTCTAATAATAATTTTTCTACTACAACAAAAACTCCCGATAAATAAGAAAATACCAGAAATATTGAAAAAATAAATATTTGTAGAACTTAATTATTATATAATAATAAAAAAAACCATATAGTATATATCGACAGGGAAGACCTAAAAAGAATCAACAAATCATTCAACAACAACAATAATAGAACCAAAAAAACGTCATATTAACAACAACAATAGACCCATCAATATCATTATCATCAAACTATTCAATCAATTTCTTCAACAACACTATGATTAAAATAATTGTTCATATCCCCAACAAAAACGATAACATCAACAATATCTTCGACATTATCTTCAAATCTTTTATATACCACCGTTGAATATAAGCAAGGTTAGTCACTATTTTACAGTATTATCAGAACTAAACGCTTTAATCATTAAATAATCATTCATACTGTTTAATTGAATTAATTTAATAAATGATATAATATACTTACAACATTGAGAAAATTTTTTTGAATTTTTTATTTCTTCAAAATGTCCGCTCTTGTGTATTACATACGAAAAATTTATTATCGATCTTTTATTGGTTCTTTTTTTCAAAACATATCAGTCACCAAAATCTTAATTATCTCGAAATCGTTAACTGAAATTTCACGTTTTGAACTTCATATTTCAAAAAAATTTAATTACTTTATGGTTATTTTATATCCCATTAAAGATCTTTTTTCATTTTGTAATATTTATTAGATCTCTGGATCTCAAAATGTTCTTCACTTTAAAGATAACATAATAAAATATTAAATTATTTGTAGTATTTTGCTCCATAATTTAATTTAAATATAAAATAAAATTAATTTGGAATACGTGTAGAAAGTCAAGTAACAAGTGTTTAAAAAATTTTTTAAAGTATAGTATTATTGATTGTTTAGTGTGGCGTCTATTTATTCTAATAAGATATAAACGATGTGTAATTTTAAATTTTTTTTTTAAAAAAAAAATAAAGTCGGAGTAGTGAGACATTTTTATTTTTGCGATACATTAACGTATAATGTGCATCGTGGATACTGGTTTTTGGCGTGATGGCGTACAAAAAATTTATTATAGAAACAATTATCTCCACGAAAGAGAATCAGATTTTAAATATTTTAGATAATATATTTTATTTAAATATAATAACAATACATTTGAAATAAGAATGTAAAATAATAAATAACTAATAACTTTTTTTTTTTAAACGGTTAACGGAACCTCCTCTTTGTTCATAAATAATAAATAACTAATAAAATTATTTGAAATTTATAAATGTAAATTATACATTTTTTAAAAAAAATAAATTTATTAGTAAAAACGAATAAAGAAAGGATGTTAACATTATAATAAAATTATATTCAATACTCACCCCAATCAACTATTCCCTTTATGGGATTTCTACAATTAATTCTTCGGTAACTTATAAAATAAAATATAATTAAATTAATTAAATTATTAATATTAAAATAAAGTATAATTAATATTTGAAATTAAATATATCGTAAAAAAGCTTACTTAGACAATCTTTAGTAATTAATTCATTTGTATTTTTATCATCATTTTCATTAAGATTCTTAGGCTTTGGAAGATTTTTAAAATTCAAACCCCTACTGGTGTAAATTGCTGATGGATGTATTTCGTATGAAGTTGAACTATTTGTATTATCCACCGGATTTGTTAAGTTTAGTCTGTTACATTCTTCAATTTGTTTATAAATTTCTGATTCTTTAACCTCATCTTTTATATTAGTCAAATAATTATAAAAATAAACTGCCAATTCGTCAACAGTTAGCCTTTGTTCTGATTTTGCATCCCAACATCTTTCTATTATGTCTACTAGTAATTGAGGTATAAAAATATTAGATGGAATTTCTGGTCTATATCCATTACAAATCTTTAATGCAAGATCTTTATCATGGGGAATATCGTAGAAAGGAGGAATTCCTGTTAATATTTCAAACATGATCATTGCAAAACCATATATGTCTGATGCCTTTGAGTAATTAGCATCACCAGATAAAACTTCAGGATCTATATATGGAATTACTCCAAAAATCTTTTGTTCACTATCTTTAAAAATCCCAGTTTCGTCAGCTGGTTTAGATAAACCTAGATCAGTAATCAAGCACTGTCCATTATCAATTGAGAGAATATTTCCAATATGAAAATCTCGGTGAATTAAATTCTCATAATGTATATTAACCAATCCACCCGTAATGATAAATAAATTATTTAATTTATCTAACCACGATAATTTAGAAAAATTTGATTTTAAAAAATTTCTAAGATTCCCACACTCCATAAAACCCATCACAAACATATAATCCTTTGTCTCGGGATCTTGTGTAATACCCAAACACGGTACTAATGTTTCATTACACTTTAAATGATTTTTAAGCTAAATAAATTAAAAAAAATGTACATAAATAACTTATAAGTTTATAAAAGAATATTATCTTAATATAAAATAAGTATAAATTACCTCATTTAAAAATTCAGGTGTTATATTTTGTGAATTGTTTAAAGATTTTAATGCGACATCTTTTTCACCTATTCTTTCCCATTTTTTTTGCCGAACATCCCACTTTAAAATAGGTCCCTCCTTCCAAGTAGCTGAATATATTTTTCCAAAGCCTCCTTTATCAATAAATTTTATGTCTTCGAATGGAGAATATGGAATCCATTCAATGAAGGAATCAGAACTGATACAATTTGTTTGGGACTCTTGAATGATTGCATCAACATCTTTGTTTTCACTTGTCCAATTTCCAAAATTTTGTTGAAAACGTTGAGAATTACATTGTAAGCACCAACATTCATCAGTATTTTCATTTCCACATTCTTCACATATTCCATAATCTTCATAATCAACTTTAGGAGTTTCTTCGGTATCTGGTTCATCAGAAATCGAAATTTCATTTATTTCATTCACTACTTCGTTTAAATTATTTGCCATAATTTAATTTAAATATAAAAATAAAATTAATTTAGAATACGTGTAGAAAGTCAAGTGAATGTTTTAAGTAGTAACGGGTGTTTAAAAATCTTTTATTCTTTTAAGATATAAACGTGATTTTGTAATTTTCTATTTAAAAATTATGTAGTATAGAGCTTTTAATTTTCAAACAATATTTAGAATTTTTTTTTTTAAAAAAAAAAAATCAAAAAATAATGTAGGAGCAGTAAAACCAACTGAATATAAACAGAAAATTTTATCGCACATGCATTCCCTTTTACTTTACGAAATTTACGCGGCAGACTATGTACTTCTTGTTCGATCGTAAATACTGGTTACGGCGTGTAACGCACACGAAAACTCATTGTAGAAATAAATATAATATTTACAAAATACATTTGAAATAGAATAGAATAAATAATAAATTATGCTGTGTATACATATATATTTGAATATAAAAATCAAAAAAAAATGTAGGAGCAGTAAAACCAACTGAATATAAACAGAGAATTTTATCGCACATGCATGCCCTTTTACTTTACGAAATCTACGCGGCAGACTATGTACTTCTTGTTCGATCATAAATACTGGTTACGGCGTGTAACGCACACGAAAACTCATTGTAGAAATAAATCTAATATTTACAAAATACATTTGAAATAGAATAGAATAAATAATAAATTATGCTGTGTATACATATATATTTGAATATAAAAATAAAAAAAAAAAAAAACGAGTAACGCAAAAAAAAATACATCTACATTTCAATTGATGATATTATCCAATTTCTGTGGAAAGTATTTTTTTTTTTAAACTGCAAATAACAATTTCAAATCTACTCAAAAAATGTTAATGTATATCAATTCTATGGCGGGGCGTGAATGATGTAGATCAAGATAATCTATGGGCCAAAAATATAAAATATAATAAATAATTCATAATACGAAATCAAGTTTTTTACAAGTTTTTATATTTCATTTTAACTTTATTTTTTAAATTATTAATTATTATTTAATGCAATAAATCCAATTTTCTTTATAACTCATGTGTAAATTTGTCATAACAAAAATTATATGATCTAAAATAGAAAATTTAGCCACATCACATCAAGAAAATGATATAAATCATACCAATTATTCGTTAGTAAAATAGAAAATTTCCCACGCCAAGAAAATATCGTAATACAAACTATCAAAACAATTATTGTTTCTATTCCGTAATTATCAATAGAAGAGTTGTAGTTGTATCTAACATTTCTGTTTTTAATAAAAAATAAATAACATGAAAATGAAAATTTTATTAAAGACATAACCATTTTTAAACATTTTTCAAATTTACCATATCACTCAAATTTTGTTTTTTATTTTTAAATTGCAATAATAATAATTAATAAAAATTAATAATAATAATTAATAAAAATTAATAAAAATAATTAATAAAAATTAATAATAATAATTAATAATAATTAATAATAATACACTGATTATAAACAAATAAATATATAAATGATCATGGTGTCAAAAAAAAAAATGCACAACATATATGATACCTGATTATAGCATCTTTATTATTATTATGTAATTATTATTATAAACAATTATTAAAAATTCACATTTTTCACTATTACTATGTTTTTGTTTTTCAATAGTTTATTTTTTCGGATTAACCCAAAAATAAAAATTTTATTATATCTATACATACTGCAAAGTATGACAATCTTAAAAATGAAAGGTGATCGTCAAAGGAATAAATTGATCATACTAAAGGTGCATCTCATAACTTTTAAGCTTGATGCAGCGCCTTGACACTATGACTAAAAAAAAAAACGAAAAAAAAGAAAAAATAATTATTTGAAAAATGAATTCATTTTTCCTTTTTTTCCGATTTTCATTAAAATCTCAAAACTATTTATTATCTTATCTGAATGATCCAATCACGTCGACTACCGGAAGAAGAAAATCTTGTTAGCTCAATTAGTTAAGATCGAAGATAATTAGTCCTTAAATTTTCATTCATTCTTTTTTATTATTATTATTTTTTGAACATTCAAATAAACACATTTAAACATTTTTCAAAATATATGAACATTCAAACATTCAAAATACGAGCATCCATTAATTATTCAAATCTAATACGAACATTTTAGGGAAAAAAAAAATTAAGTTTATTGGTTTTATTATTATTATTTTTTTTTCTTCATATCCATTATATCCATTATTAAATAATAATAATAATTTAGCTATCATTGTTATTATTATTTTTTGAATATTAATTTTTTTTTTACAAAGATGGTGTTTGATATTTTTTTACAGATGGGATTTTATTTTGTGGTTTTTTTTATTAAAAGGAACGAATGAATAATTGAAAAAAAATGATGAATAATAATAACCGATAGTGTTAGTTTTTTTTTATTATGAATAATCTTTGTATATGTCACACGTTGTTAAAATAAATAATTTTTATCTTTAACATTAAAAAACGCGTGCGCGTGCATCAATTATGTTCGTCATTGAAATATTATATGTTAACACTAACACTTTTAGTCGATTTCATGGTAAATTTATTTTTATAAAATTGAAATTACAAACTAAGCCAATTGAATTTGTATGCTACGCCTAGTGTTGAGATTTTATAATATCAAAAAAAACTAATAAATGGTGCTTTATAATTTAATAAGTAAAATGCAAATAATACAAATAAAAATATATAACGTCAAATAAAATTTAAAAATTAGACATAATCCAGAATCGCCTAAATAACATAGAAATGAATTATATTAATTAATTATAAAAATAATATAATATAATATAAAAATATAAAAATAACTTACCAATACTTAAAATAGAAGTAGATTTCGTTAATTCTTTAAGGTCCCTTTCGAAATTTTCTTCATTCTTGGGTTTTGTAAGATTTGAATAATTGAGAAGTCGACTGGTATAAATTGCTTATGGATGTGTTTGATAATCAAGAGGAGTTATAGTTGTTGTTGGTTGATTCTTGATTTGCTGGAAATTCAGCTTTTTAAATTTGAATTACAATTTTGGAATCTTTATTTTTACCGTATTCTAAATAATCATTGTAATCATTCCAGTATTTCCTCAACTCATCCATTAATTCTTTAAAAGTGGGTCAATGTGTAACTCTAGCGTTCCAACACCTCATAATTGTTCTTGTAATTAATTTGGGAGTATGAAATGGAATTTTTGGTCGTAATCCATTGCATATTTTCATAGCTAAACCTTTATCATGTGATATATCAGGATATGGAGGACAGCCCGTAACTATTTCGTAAGCAATAATTCCATATGAATATACATCAGCAGCTTTGTATACCTCTGGAGACAATATATAGTAATACACCAAACATAAATCTGTAAATTATATTTAAAATTATATGATAAATGTTTCCAGGATAGAACTATATTCAATATCTGCCAACTTTTCAGATAATAAGATAGATTATATAATTTTGTTTCAAATTAAAATTATTAAAATTATTTTTTAAATATTCTCGAAGATTTCCATCTTTTGCATATTCTAAAACTATCATATATACAAGTGTGTTTCTGGATCTTGTGTAATTCCATAAAATTTAATTGAAGCATATTCAACGTATACCTTTAATTGGAAGTCCGTGAATGAATGAGAATCTGCCAATAGTAATTTGTGGGGCGATCATTTATTATATTCCTTAATAAAAATTATTTGCAACCAAATAATTCAGATATATGTAAAATGTTTAACAATTGACTATTCTCCACCAATCAAAATGTCAAAAGATGCGGAAAAACTTCAAAAATAATAAACGAAAAAAAAAAACTTTATTTTTTATTCTTTTTAATTATTTTTAAACTTCGGAAACGTAGATTTTAACGTAAAAATAAGATTTTTTTCTATTCTATATTATTCTCATTCATTAGGATTATTTCTTTTTTGGCGTTTCTGTAAATTTTCTGTATTTTTTTTTGAACAATTTCTTATATTCTTTTCTCTAAGAGGTTGATTTAGACTTTTTTCTCTATTATTAATTATTCTTTCTTCTGCAGCTTTTTGACGTAATGACATCGAATAACGGGTAATCCAAGACTCGACTGTTTTGATTTGAGGTATGTCCTCTCCTTTTATTTCTCCTTCTTTAGANTTAATTGGAAGTCCGTGAATGAATGAGAATCTGCCAATAGTAATTTGTGGGGCGATCATTTATTATATTCCTTAATAAAAATTATTTGCAACCAAATAATTCAGATATATGTAAAATGTTTAACAATTGACTATTCTCCACCAATCAAAATGTCAAAAGATGCGGAAAAACTTCAAAAATAATAAACGAAAAAAAAAAACTTTATTTTTTATTCTTTTTAATTATTTTTAAACTTCGGAAACGTAGATTTTAACGTAAAAATAAGATTTTTTTCTATTCTATATTATTCTCATTCATTAGGATTATTTCTTTTTTGGCGTTTCTGTAAATTTTCTGTATTTTTTTTTGAACAATTTCTTATATTCTTTTCTCTAAGAGGTTGATTTAGACTTTTTTCTCTATTATTAATTATTCTTTCTTCTGCAGCTTTTTGACGTAATGACATCGAATAACGGGTAATCCAAGACTCGACTGTTTTGATTTGAGGTATGTCCTCTCCTTTTATTTCTCCTTCTTTAGAAAACTGATTCAATGTATTTACCATTTCTGTTGCTGACATACGTTCAGTTTTATTAGCATCACCAGCCAGAAAAAATGCCACAAGATATTCTTTCACTCTTTCTGTAATACGTTTTCCTGAACCACGTTTTCCAAGTCTTTGATTGCTTCTAAGAGCCCAGCCGGAAGAAAAAAAACTTAGTGCTACAATATATGCAATTATTTTTAGTTATATTATTTTATAATTATATACTTATACTATATCTGTCACCCAAATTCAAAATCCAAATGCCGAAATCGCAAATGCCGAAATCCCAAATCCCAAATCCCAAAT
>PQFF01000324.1:19366-44394 GCA_003547095.1 Diversispora epigaea | reverse complement strand
AAGTGTAATATTTTCATATTTTACTTGAAAAGGAATAAAAGTAACGTCAGCTAATAATTGTGAAGCAATTTCCAATGTATCTAATTCTAAAATACCTAAACCCGAATAACGTGTTTCAGTATGAAATAGTTTTTGATAAGTAAAATTAATAGCGGAAGTAATATTAAAATGCACATCAGTGTCAGGATCTGACTCATTAATAAAACCAGGTTGAAAGTTATTATTATTGTGCTTAATAATTCGTACAATAAATTCATGATTATTTAATTTGACCCAGAAATGGCAATTAATACGAAAAGGTATACACAAAATATCTGTTTTTTTTTGTTTTTTTCGAAAAAACCACCACCAATTTGAAGCAAAAGGACCATAATGGATGTTTTCAATAATGTTTCCAAGTGCTAAAATCTCTGTTTTTGATTTTTGTGTGGACATTGTGTTGGTGATTGCTCAGAAATAAAACTTTCGGGACATAATAAGATTATCATATAACTGATTAACCCCACAATTTATTAGTGATTGTCGATCACTAATTCTCATTTATTCACGGATCAGCAATTAAGTGAATTGCCATCTAATAATATAATATAAACATTTTTAATTTATAGTTAAAACGTAATATAATAATTTGAAAATTAAACATTGTATCTTTGTAAAGTAATTTCCGTTCATTTAATTAAATTAAAATAAATTTTTAAAAAAAATAAATGTAATATAATGATTTAATCATCCTCAACATCAAAAAAAATCTTAATATATAAAATATTTTGGTGAAAAATTACTGAACTTTTACTTTTCGAGGAAACATTCATTCATTAAATTAACTCATTTAAATTAAATAAATTAAAAAAAATAAAATAAAATGATTTGTTCTTTTTTTCAAAAAAAAAATTAATGATTTATCATTAAAAAAGGTTTCGGATTTTCTTTTTTTCCCTCAAGTAAGAATTTTTCCCACAAACACATCTCACGAATATAATACCGGACCCTTATGATTACTAAGCGATCTGCGTTTCCAAATATGTAGCGATTAGGTAATCCTTTAATAATATGTATATATATAATAAAATCATATATATATATATATAATTATTATTTTATATATAATAAAATCATCGCAACATCCATTTCAGGCACTAAGGAAATGATTTACACAGGCTAATCCTCTTCAAGACAGTATTAACCTGTATCAAACAAACACAAAGCTCTTTTGGGACAAGCCAAGTCCGCAAATGTCACCGGATTTCCTAAGGGATGACACAAAATCCGTAACACCTAACAAAAACGAACATGTACTAACCACATATGACCACGACGATCAGTGAAACATTCTCAAACAAGCAATACCACCCAAAATTGGCCACCCACTTCCAAACCGGGAGCTTCATCTGATCTTTAATTTACTTCAAAAAAAAAAATAATAATTGGGAATCACCTTTTGCGTCATAAAATAATGTTTAGCCAACCAATGGACAATGATTTTTCATAAGCACAGACAAAAATTATTGATACTTTTCTTGCAATTATCAAATCAAATTGACATTAAGTTAATACAATATATTGTTAAAATTAAAATAATATTAATGCTAATTTAATTCAAGTGAGCAGGGTAGAAGAATAGAAGAAATAAAAAATTATTTATTACTTTATTACTATTATTAAATAAAATACAATTTGATATTTAATATTCTGCCTTCTCTCTTTACATGAATAATGTCGAATAACAAATGAAGAATTATCAAATATACTTTCACTCAGGTGCAGGTACGATACGTTCCTCTACGAGAACTTCACCGTCACGGAAGACTTTAACTTTTTTCTCGATAAAAAATTTTAAGGTTTTACCTTCTATATCATATTGAAATATTGGAGTTCCAGGTGGATTAATATTTGAAATTAATTGCTTTTTTAGGTGGGGAATTTGTATTTCATATTTGCTAGTGGCATCAGTGAATCCATCATTAAATTGCCAAGTTACTCTAACGAATACATTATCATTATTCCGAAATTCGTAAAAAATGACTCCACCAGCTAGGGTTGGGAAATCAGCGAAAGCGAAGGAGGAATGAGGTGAATTTTTAATTGGAGAAGCATTCGTAAAACAGATAAAGAATACGGAAAACGCAACCAAGATAGTAGCAAATGTAATTTTTTGAATCATTTTTTAAATGCAAAAAATTTAAAAATTTTTTAAAAATATTAAGTATTATAGATTTGTTTTGTTTAGTAATGTTGTTTTTAAGAACAACGAATTGAATTTTTGTTGTTGAACAGGAAAATGTTGTTCTTTTATAACTAAATTTCTCATTATTTTGATATGCTATTCGGAAAGAACTCTGTTAGTAATAAAAAAAATATATCATTAAGAAAGAATTTGAATTCTATTTTTAATTTGCCAAAATCATGTTTGACATACACAAGAAAGAAAAAAGGATTTATTGTTTGAAGAAACTCGTGATGCATTAAAAGATTTGTTCATTGCGTAGTTTATCATGCATCTAAAACAACCAATAACGATTAAATCTTATCACTTTATATGAAATAGGTAAAAAATAAAGTTAAAATAAAGTAAAAATGATTGTCTGACTCCTTTGCTAAACATAATTATGTTATTCAGTGTGGGTTATTTCCAAATTTAGATGTCTATTGATGGATTAACGATATGATAAGAATGGATGAAAAGTCTGTGTTCAGTTTTTATAATAAACTAGAAGAGGTTTATTCTGCGACTTCGTCGCTAGTTTTTCTAAAAAAAAAACTTAATACATACATGTTACAAACGATTTTCATTGTCATTTTTTTTCTAAAAAAAAAACTTAATACATACATATTACAAACGATTTTCATTAAAACTATTTATTAATTAGGACTTTATTTTCTACTCATAGTGAAAAATGAACCATCACGTGATTATTGTCACTAAGATAACTATGAAAAACTGATCTCATGTAATTATCACGCAGACAGCGTGGTGAAAATTAATCTGTTATTATAAGAAAAATGGATAATTCAAGCCCCTGACCCTGAACCCTTGTTGTAATATCTTTTATTATTTAAAATTTTTCTTTTTGAAAAAAAATGGAAATGATCTTTGTGTTTTTTTGAAAAATGAATAAAATGAATCCAATTACTTTTGCAATTTTGTTCCTTTGACAATCACCTTTTATAAAATTGTTACAAATGTGGTTTTGGATTTTAAAATAAATAGTAGCATTACATTTTTTTGTGATTATTGAAGTTACATTGGAAAAATAAAAATACGTAATACAAAGTGAAAGTGAATTGCAAAAAAAAAAAAAAATCAATTTGAATAATAAAATAAAAAAAAATAAAATTTTCGTTATTTTTTCACGATCATATTGGTTTTTTTAATTATCTTATGGAACAATCAATTTATAATTATTTATAATAGATAATAAATAGTTGGAAATTTTTTTGGTTAAAAGGTCCGTATTTGAGCGTTTTTTTTTTGTAATTAAAAATGAATTCAATTATTTTTGTGTTTTTCAATTTGGANGCGTGGTGAAAATTAATCTGTTATTATAAGAAAAATGGATAATTCAAGCCCCTGACCCTGAACCCTTGTTGTAATATCTTTTATTATTTAAAATTTTTCTTTTTGAAAAAAAATGGAAATGATCTTTGTGTTTTTTTGAAAAATGAATAAAATGAATCCAATTACTTTTGCAATTTTGTTCCTTTGACAATCACCTTTTATAAAATTGTTACAAATGTGGTTTTGGATTTTAAAATAAATAGTAGCATTACATTTTTTTGTGATTATTGAAGTTACATTGGAAAAATAAAAATACGTAATACAAAGTGAAAGTGAATTGCAAAAAAAAAAAAAAATCAATTTGAATAATAAAATAAAAAAAAATAAAATTTTCGTTATTTTTTCACGATCATATTGGTTTTTTTAATTATCTTATGGAACAATCAATTTATAATTATTTATAATAGATAATAAATAGTTGGAAATTTTTTTGGTTAAAAGGTCCGTATTTGAGCGTTTTTTTTTTGTAATTAAAAATGAATTCAATTATTTTTGTGTTTTTCAATTTGGATGCTAAAATAAAATTTATTTTCGTTTTTTGCGGTATGGTCTTTGACGATCACCTTTTTGAAAAAAAAGATAAAAAAATTTGTTTTCGTGCGTATGTTATCAAGCATTGCATTTACTTATTTATTTAGTAGTGATATCGTTTTGTAATTATTGAAGTTTCACCTCTATAAAAAAATAATAATTATACATTTGATTAAAGTACATATATTTGCTCCGAATAAATTTTGGATGATAAATTTTATTTTTTTATTTTTGTTAAGATGATCAACATTTTCCCTTGTTCAAATAATAAGAATATTCGAATTTGTCTACTATAATCGATTTAAAATATACTATAAAGTTCTTGAAGTAATCCAATTGGTAGTGAAGATTTCCTCTCGAAATTATAAAAACTACTAAAGACTCTTTAATTTTGACTAATAATAACCTAAAATATTGAATCAGTAAGTTGACAATTAATATTAATAATTCTAACCGCTTTTGAACATGAACACTAATGAGTTTTGCTAACAAATTGCTCCAGATAAAATGAATCAAATACAAATTCATATTTAAATTTAAATATTAATGTTAACGATTCATATAACAGTCTAGTCAGTTCTCCTATTATCAAAGTAAAACATTATAATTTCTTAAAATGCATCTGGGCACCAGGTAACTTGAGAATTGAACAAATTAAATCACTATAATTTTTAAAATTATAGGACATTCCATCATTTCAAAGACAATTTATTATTATTATTAACTTGTATATCTCACGAAATAATCTAATAAAAAGTGATGTACGTTCGAGTACATAACGTTTTCTTAATATCTGTACGAAATTTTTGACCCAAAGAAAGTATAGATATTGTTGTTTAAAATTCTAATGGAAGAATTTTTTTTTTATCTAGGAAATGAAATTTTAAGAGATCCGAAACCTTTATACTAAATTCCATCATTTCATCTTCATTATAATTATGATAAAGATGTGAAGAGCAATAATATTACTCCTTAGTCATGAGATGAATCTGAGGCATATATTATTTCGATAGTATCAATTTTGGACTAAATCACAAAATTCAGTACAAGAAAAATTTTTGTTCGAAAATTTTTTTTAAATGGGATTTCTTATAATCCAACTTTGAATCATACAAAAACTTTTTGGTCCTGTTTTCGAAGAGCATTGGATGATAACAAAAAGGGAAACGTAGAATTTCATCAATAATGGCTAATAATTTTACTTAGAAACCAATTTAGATGTAAGTAAAAATTTTCTAATAAAAATATATAATAAAAATAAATATGTTATTATAATTTTAAAGATAGCAACACATACTATCAGTAAATCAAGAAAACTTGCAATGTTGAATGGTTTTGGTTGCCCACTTCTTGTAAAACCTATATTTCATCGTTTAAAATTTACAATGGAACAAATTAATCAATTCGAATTTTTTTTACAAGAAAAGATGTTGTTAATATGAGCTCCTGTAGAAATCATTCACAATCAGGCACTTTGGGAAAATTTTTCCGAAGAATAACAAATGGAATTCGTCATAGAGCACTTACGACACGCTTACAACGGAAGTAGATATATTTTTATTATCTTTTAAAGAAAAATTTAATTCAAAAATCTCATATTCTAAGGAGATATATTAGACGTGAGTATATCAAAAACTTGAAATTTAACTTAGCTAAAATTCCAAAACATTAATCTTGCATATGTCATTGTTTCAAACATGCTCTTGGAATCCATATACCAGAATATGCGATAAATGTAAGGATCTTTTTTTGATTTTTTTAATCAAATAAAAAGTAATATAAATTAAAAAACTTATGCTAATTTATTACCAAATCGAAACCAAGGTACTTGGAAAAAATTTCAATAATTTGTAATTATAATAATTATAATAAGAATCTTATATTCTATATATTCTATTTAGAAAAAGGAAAATTGGAACAATATCTGGAATTAAAAGCTATCATGAATGGACGTGGCCCGATCAAGGAGAATATATTGGTTTTATATATGTTAGAATTTCACCTGAAATTGGAGAATGGAAAAAATGGGCGTCAACACAAATTGAAAAAATTTAGAAAGAACGAATCAACGAAAAGCAAAATCCTCAATATTCTAATCACTTGGAATCCTCCAAAAAGTGGTCGTTACCCATTATTTCAAAGAGGGTTATAATGACATTTTGTTATTCTATATTTTTTATAACCACTAATATTTTATTTATAATTTATAGAAGATTCCATATAAAGCTTATATTATAAAATCCAAATGTTTTGAATTTAAATAATCCAAACCCAAAGGTAAATGCTGTTTTTATTATTGTAAATAATAAATTTGTAAATAAAAAATTTGTAAATAAAAATTAAAATAGATATAAGAAGTACAAGACATGTTGAGTAACGCCAATTTAAAAAGGGCCGTGGAAATTATTTCTAAAATATGAAACGTAATATTAGAAAATATGTTTTATACTGGAACGGCAAATCAAAATTACAAATTTTCAGCGCAACAAATGCATGAAGAACTTGTACGGCGTGTTCAACTTGGTGAGCTTGATGAAAGTAACGTACCAAAAATTTCTACTATTCAGAATTGGATCACTGGTTTCTCACGGGAATGGAAAGAAGTTATGGAAAGAAGTTATGGAAATACGTGAGTTAGAAGAAATAGAAAATACTGAAAATATAAAAAAAAATAATAAAAAATATTGGTAACTTTTATTTTTCATAAATATTATTTTTTATATTTTTTTTTATATACCTAATTATAACTAAATGTACCTTCGAATCTGATGCTGCCTCAATGTAAAATTTTTAAAAATAAATATAAAATATTGGACGCTTTAAGAATTGTCACATGATTTTAATATTAATATGGGTCTTTTATAATCACGACATTTGGTGCTTTAATTTTTTATATAATAAAGCTACCATAACTACAATACTATAGCATTGGGACGAACACGACGAGCCGAATAGTTTCTTTTGCTTGTTCGCATTAGTGATTTTGAGGGGGTGAACAGGCTTCCCGCAACTCCAGATCATAATACCTCTCAGGCCTGGACAAGTTGTCGCATTTTCCTCACGTCTCCTCTTACATGGAAATCTTCCCGACACAAAGGGAATTCGAAATAGCGTGTATTTCATACATGCCTCGTTTTTTCATAATTTACGGGACTTTTCGCAGATTTATAAAAATCAAAAGGATGGAATTGAACGAGATGCGAATGGATCAGTTGTTCCTACGACCTCTCGACAAAACTTGAATGATGCTCGTGAATTAAATCGCCAGGTTAAACTCGATAAGCTGAAAGCAAATCAAATTCGAGTTCCACCAACATCCACTGATTGTAGGAGAGGGTATATCGGTAAGACTTTATCGTAGTGTTAGCCTTTTAATATATAAGTAAAAAAAAAAGTTAATGATAATCGATTTTTTCTTTAGATTTGAGACGAGCACGTCGTGGATTGAAGGAGAAATCAGCGGAGCTGGCATGGCCAAAAATAGATTGGGAGGAATATGTAGATCTTGTTATGTACATTCCAAAATTTTGTAATTACGTTCTTTCAGCATAGAATTTGTTTCTCAAACATTTATCATATGACATCGATCTAGCCAACAGATTTTTCACCCCACGCAGGTACCATTTGTCACATCCTTCGAATATCAATTTTTATTAAGTATCCTAGACTTAGAATTTTTTTTACATGTAGAAAACATATTCGTCACCCAACATTCATCACCTTGTAAAGACAACACTCGTCAACTTATGGTCCAATCAAATTCAGCAAAAATTAAAAATCTCACATGGGGTGAAAATTTATTGGTGATACTGGGGTTGATCCCAAAGAGAGCAACCTCGTGTATGCATATAAATATTTAATAGTTACTGTTTCATTTAACTATTTAACTCGAATCCGAAATTTAGTATAGAAAATTGCTAAATGTCACCGTAGGCGATTGTCACCACCGGGTAAAATTAAATTTACGTGGGCAAAGTGAATTATGAAATTTTGCCTAGAGGTGACAATCACCTGTGGTGATGCAATACCCAAAAAAATCAAAAAATTATAATTAATGATTAACATCGCACATATATTGAAACAATATCGGATTTGATATGGTCAAAAGAACCAAACCAATTATTACTTCAAGAATGACCTATACGTTAGTATCCTTACTCCATGTTGTTTTTTATCACATCTTAAAAGTGGGTATAATTCCGTATAGCAAAAAATTAATCAAAAAATTAATTAATAATTAATATCGCACATATATTGAAACAATATCGGATTTGATATGGTCAAAAAAACTGAACAAATAATTACTTCAACATGAGTGATCATTTGTCCACATATTTAGGTACGAATAGTATCCTCACCCATTATTTTTTATCACATCTTAACAGTGAGTAAAATTCTACTAACTATTATATAACAAAAAATCAATCAAAAAATCAATCAAAAATTAATTAATAATTAACATCGCACATATATTGAAACAATATCGAATTTGAAATGGTCAAAAGAACGGAACCAATTATTACTTCAACATCACGAACTTTGCAAAAGCAAGAATTCTAAAAATGAGACATATAAATTATTAGTCGGTGATTTTCTATATATATAACGCTTGTTCAGAATGGTTGATGTATTATCATCTAAATAACTCTCCATTCAGGGCTGACCATCACACTCCTTCATTCCTTAAAAATTAACTTATTCAAGATTTTTTTTGTTCTGGATAACAGAAAATTTGGCTATCTAATATATTCTAATCTTTTTAACACATCCTACCTTACAAAAACGATGAAATCTTTTCTTTGCCTTCTCATTATCTGTTCTATCATCTGTAGCATGATGGTTCATGCATCACCTGTTCCCGAAGGTTAAAATCAATTCTCTTCCATTAACTTTATATTAAAATTTTCTCGTAAATATTCCAGTTTCTCACCATATATTTAATGCTTGATTGATATTTCATTTATAGATAAATCTCTCCACTACGTGAAGCGTTGTAGTTTTTTCAGCAGGCTTATTGGTGATTGTGATGATGGGGTTGAATTTGGTGGAAATTGTTCGGTTCTACCTTGTAAAAAAGATCTAGCATGTAAGAATAATCAGAATGGAACTCCTACTTGTACCATCCCCTAAAAAAAGTATTCGGCACTTTTTTTTTCGTAAAAAATCGAAAAAGTCCATCATATGAAAACTTTTTTTTATTAATAATTAAATATTTTATACATTAAACATATTTGAGATATAGAATATGTAGAATTTTGTTTTTTTAAGTTTTATGTAAAAAAATCGTAAAATTAAAATAAACATTCACCTATATTTAAAGTTCAAATTTTTACTTTATAATCATTTTTTGAATTCCTAAATAAAAATAATCGGAATGACTTTAAATATATATATTTAAAATTTTATAAAATTTCAATTTGATTTTTATTATAACCATTAAAGCAAAGGCTTACACGCCAATATTTTCATGTTATTAAACTTTTGAATATAACTGTGCTGTGTAAACAATGACAAATACACAATCTAAAATCAATTTATTAGAAGAACAGAATTCCAAGCTTGTAGCTGAGGTTAGTGAACTTAGAAAGAAGTATATTGAGGGTAAGGCCGAGAACATGAAGCTAAGACAGGTTATAGAAGAGAATACTGAGCTTAAATCAGAAGTAATGAAATTAAGACATGATATTGAGGAAATCAAAAAGCAGACCCGAGTCATTACTAATGAACCGGAAGCATCTCCTACAAAAGATATCTCACAATAATAAAATAAGTTTTATTTTTCTAATATAATAATATTTATTATAAATCAAAGTGAAGTGATTATAACAAATAAATTAAAGTGATTTTAATTAGGACTATTTCAAGTAATTTAAATCATCTAAAAGTAAAAAATATTTAATCAAAATCCAGGCAAATTATAACTTTATTAATATATTTTTTTCGCATTATTTCATGAGTTGACCTGCGAAATTAAAAATTGTAAATTGTTTGTTATTACGAAGATTCACTTTCGAGAATTGAACATGCTTTATTAATTTTTTGATAATGTAACACTAATTCACTAATTACAAGTATTATAACTTTCACTTTACAATCAAACGTCAACCGCATATTTCTATATTTATACGATTTCATATTTATTCCAGCTTGATTAAGCTTTTATTCGTTTGTTGGAACCAATTTTCTGTTCAAAAACCCACTTGATTTTCCAAAATAGATCATCAACTGGCTCACAGGTTATAGATTCATTTTTGATAGGTAATGATAAAGGCCGTGGCAAATACGCAAAAAGTTTTCAGTTAATTTTATATAAAAGCTATATGAACATACCAGTTGAAACAATACAACACATCTTACTTTCACTTCATCGCGTGTACGTTTTTTATTCTTTATATTGCATTGTATCTTGTACTCTGACCTGAGATCTTTCCGTTTTTGCCTCTGTGACACAAATAATTGTATCGTTTATTTTAATTATCCAATCAACAGACCTTTACATAAACTTCATACTTTTCATTTTACTTTTATAGATCGATGCAACGCCATTTACGACAGTTTGCCTCATTTGATTTGATAACGGATGGGGATGGTTCAAATTTTCGCAAAATTTCATCGATTACACTATTCCTGATATTCTTCGGTGTGATAGTTGGTAAGTTATCAAAGTCTTTAACTTTCAAACCAAAGAGTTCTTTCATCCTTTGGAAATTATACCATGAAAATGGTTTTTGTGCTATTTAAAAAAAATAGATTTTTGATGAATTAACCATAAATATTTTGATGAATTTGGAACAAATATGAGGACCGACATCCACTGAAAGTTTTTAGCCTTACGCAAATACGTGGCGGTGCGGTGCAATAAACAACTGTATTTTCATCGGGGCGTCGTACGATAATGTGTATGTGTTTTTTGGCGGGTTGGATGGAAAAGTGTTCATTTATTTCGTCAAGCGGGTCTAGTCCTCCACTCCCAAGGTCTTTTTTCATATTGACGTTAATTTTTTGGACAGTGGTTAATTGATCATTTTCTTTAGCTGTGGGAATATTGGCTTTCCATAATTAGAGTTTGTCAGCGTCAAAAGCAGTAAAGTCATTCTTTTTCTTCTCTTTTGTGACTTTTTTGAGGAAACTAACTAGTTTATTGTCGCTGATTTCGACTGCAAAAGATCAAGAAGGGTTTTCATCCGCCACCAAACAGTTCAGAATAATCGTTGAAATGTTTTGAGTTTGAAAAATAAAAGGAATGAAATTCCATATTCTGTATGTATTGTTGACACAGATTGACGATCAAATTAATCGTGAAAATTTTTTTATAATATTTTATTAATATTTGTGATAATATTTTTTCTCGTAAAAATACAATGTAAAGGCCAGCCTATATAGATAGAATCGTGGAACGGAGGCTAAGAGGGATGAATAAAGCATGAAAACATGCTAGCCGGGATCCTAGGCCTCTTTACGCGTAGTAAGTAATGGCTGTTCCTTCCCCTACTCCACATCATCTAGCCATTTACCTATTTCATCTACAGTAGAACTATTACAACGAGTGTTTCTATTATAATAATTTTTAACTGTCGCTTGTTTAATATTCCCTCCAAGTTCACGGATACACCAAAACTCATTTCATCAAAGAAAACGGGTCCAAATAGTTGAGGTAATATCTGTGTATTGAATTCATTCAGATCCTGCAATCAAGAATAATGATTAGATATTTTTTCTCGTTATACATTTCATGCATCTCGGCTCAATCTTTACCTGAGATGAATGAGTGGAGGATGAAGAATGGGTAGAGGAGGATGATGGTGCTTCACTTGGTTGATCAGACCTCCTATTCACGCTTTGGCTGGTTTCGCTTTGGATTATCGCGATGGCTCTATTGATTGATTCGAACTCAGTGGTAGTTTGATTAAAATTAGTATGGTAGGTTTCTAAAACCCGTTTGATTTCGTTATATTTTATATTCCCCCAGTTAGATTATTAATCATAGAGATAATATTTTGTGCTTCTGTTACATAATCATCATCACGAGAATTTATTTTTGCTATGAGATCGTTATTAACCCTGCCGATTTCATTAATGATGGTAGTATTGATCTTGGTATCACGAGCGATTTTGTCATTGTCAATCTTATGTCTGACATCACAAAAAGAACCACATGGAGATAAGTCCCACGCACAAGGGAATATCTTCGGGAATATCCTTGCAACGGCAAAAAACAAAGAAGCGGTCAAAGCCATAAAAGGCGTGTTCTCCGAGATGTTAAATGAATGCATCTGTGAGGAAAGAAAACCCGATTAGAGTATTAGTTAATTGTGGAGAATTCAATCGCAAACGAAGATACCTTAATTCAAACAAAGCTAAGTAAAATAAAGTTTTATGTCGAGTAATAAGATTTTCTTTAGTTTTATTTAAGGCTCTGCTAATATCGCGATGCTTTATTATTTTTTCAATTTGTGGAAAGGTAGAGACGATAAAAAAAAGGAAATCACATCTTTTTTATAGAGTGTATCGATCAACATTTATTTCATGTAAAGACTGGAATTTTCCAGAAACAATATGAATTACATTAACATTAGAAAGATAACTATGCCTATAGATCATTACAGTTTTTTTTCTAAAGAAATAAAATATTGATTCATTTTATTTGAATCATTAAATAAAAAGCCAGATGAATTAAATAAAATTCTCGGTTTAAATATTTATTATTATTTTTTTTTAATAAACAAAAATATTATAACACCCTTCATAGGAAAAAGGTAATAATATCAAGTAAAATGAACCAGCTAACTACCATTGGCACTTTTTTTACATATACAAATAAAAATAAATAAATTGAAAAAAAATAATTGTGATTTGCTTTTTAGTTTACAAAATTTTATTTTTTTAATTCTTTCATATATTTATAGCATGACAGAAGTTCCCTTTTATTGGTTGTCAGTTAATTAGATCAGCTGTCAGAAAATAAGATCAGCATAAACTGTGATTGGCCAAAAAATATAATAGCTCAAAAAATTCAACACTGGAATTTTTATCTAATAAAACTAGTATTTTTTTTTTTATTACAATATTTTCACAATTTATATAATAATCTTGGAAAAAGTGTACCCAAATTAAAAAAAAAACATCCCGAAATTTACATATTAGCTACTTTAGGTGGGTTTGCAAAAGAGGAATTTTTGAAAATGTTAATGCATTTTTAAAACGGGTTGAAAAGGGAGCAGATACACTTACACAGAAAGATCTTGATAATGAAGAAAATAATATAGAGGAGGAGGAAAACCAATCTGAAGAAATAGAAACACAAAATATTTCAAATAAATTGCAAATAGAAATTAGTCAAATAGAAAATTGGTGATAATATAAATATAAAATATTTTGTATAAAATAGTTTAAAAGTCTAAATACTTGAAGTAATAAAATAGTATTAATATACAAATGTGTAAATTTTTAATAAAAAAACAAATAACAATAGAAATACTAATATATTACTTTTAAAAATTGCTCTAAGGTATCTTGCGTAAATCGGAGATGCCCAGAGATACCATAGTAAATTGTGTTNTAGTATTTTTTTTTTTATTACAATATTTTCACAATTTATATAATAATCTTGGAAAAAGTGTACCCAAATTAAAAAAAAAACATCCCGAAATTTACATATTAGCTACTTTAGGTGGGTTTGCAAAAGAGGAATTTTTGAAAATGTTAATGCATTTTTAAAACGGGTTGAAAAGGGAGCAGATACACTTACACAGAAAGATCTTGATAATGAAGAAAATAATATAGAGGAGGAGGAAAACCAATCTGAAGAAATAGAAACACAAAATATTTCAAATAAATTGCAAATAGAAATTAGTCAAATAGAAAATTGGTGATAATATAAATATAAAATATTTTGTATAAAATAGTTTAAAAGTCTAAATACTTGAAGTAATAAAATAGTATTAATATACAAATGTGTAAATTTTTAATAAAAAAACAAATAACAATAGAAATACTAATATATTACTTTTAAAAATTGCTCTAAGGTATCTTGCGTAAATCGGAGATGCCCAGAGATACCATAGTAAATTGTGTTAGAAAAGCAGTCGAAAAACGGTTTACTAAAGTATCGTGACGAGAGGTTTCGGCTATCAATTTGACACTATATAGTAACGTAAAATCATATATCTCCATTATATAAAAATTTGTGTAACATGATCATCAAAAAAATGAACTTCTGTCATGCTTATATTTATTGATCACATACATTAAATATAAATTTAAATCCAATAAATATCATAACCTTTTAACAAATTAATAATTTGTATTTGTATTTTTAATTATTAAATATTAATTAATGTCACAAAAATATTTATCATTTAACTTGAAGAATGACATCACATGTGTTTCGAATTTTTGAGATAGAATCATTACAACTAGGTGAAAATGTAATTGATTTCAATTCATCAGCCAATACAGAAAATGAAAACCAAAATTAATCCAACTTATTTTCCAATTCATATCTGCAATTAACCCAACTACCCCATATATTTTCTTCCTGGATTCCTACTAACAAATTTAATATACTTAAAACCAAAATTGAATCATACATTTTTGCTCAATATCCATGTTTACCATGTTCTTACTGTGGACGAATGATGTATCCAGAAAAATCAAAATGGATTCATAAAGATAATAACTTTATCTATCCAATAACTAGAGTATATCCTAATCTATCTTTTATATATAATCCCAACCCTCCATCTAATCGAATTCCCATTTGTAATGCATGTCATAAAAATCCATTTTGTAATTATCCCTCTTATGTACATCCAGTACCACTAGAAATTGAATCTATTCCATTAGCAAAAAGAAAATATCTTTCTCCGATATTTTTACATTCATCTTTAGGATGAACCTCAGGTTCAAATTTATATACTACATATCGAACTATTGTTGGAACCATGGGATATTCCAAAAATTACCGTTCATTAACATTATACTCAGGAATGTTAGGTGCTTTCCTGGAAGATTATCAATTAGATCCTAATAATTCAAGACACAATTGGTTTGATGCAACATTAATAACTGGTGCAAATTGGTTACAAAATAACAACCCTTTTATTTCAAATTATTCAAGACTTTTTTCAGATTCTAATGATGTTCCTACATTTCCAACTGCAACACACATTGCTGATGACAATGATACTCCACCATTCAGACCTTGTGATATAGTAATTCCTAACTTAAATTTTCCAAATGAAGTCCATGATGAAAATGCACATTATACTAGATTAATGGCAGGATTTCATCGAAATGATGAAACTGATTCAATTCCCATATCATTAAGTGATCCAGATCTTGAAACTTTATTGTTTCCAGATTTATTTCCAGATGGTCATGGTCATTTTAGAGAAATAATTACTAATCAAAATGCTCATCAATCTCGGATAGATACTTATGGAAAATATATTAAACAAAGATTATTAAATATTAATTCTCGTTTACGATTACATCATTACTGGCCAGCTTGGTCTTACTTACAACTTGAAAAATTACGAAATCACCAAGATACACAACGACTTTTACGTCAAAAAAATACAGATATAATGAAGAAATAACCATACCAATACCAACTTTTATTAGAACAGGTGATACATATTTCCAAAAAAAAACAATGCACCTTAATAGTATGATAACAGAATTACAAATACCTACAATATTTATTACCTTGTCAATGGCTGAAGAATCATGGACTCATTTACATGAAACTTTAAGAAAAACTGATAATTATAATACAATTCCATCTAATCGCCCATTACATTCTACATTACATTTTATTCATCGATTTCAATCACTTAAAAAATTATTTTGGAAAAATCCAGAAATAAGTGAATGGGAACATATCATCATTTTTTTGAACAAATAGAATTTCAAAATAAAGGTGCAGCCCATACACATGGAGTCTATTGGACCACTTACTCAATTGAAGAAATGATCAATAAAAATACAATAAGATCAGACCTTCCAGATCCCAATCTTGAACCAGAACTTTACCAATTAGTAATGACATTTCAAACACATACTTGCAATATAAAATGTGGTGGACCAACTCCAAATGGGAAAAAATGTAAAAGAGGATTTCCAAGATCTTATTCACCATATACATATTATGATCAAACTTCTTTTCGTTATACATATAATTGTGTTAATTACTATGACAGATGGATAGTACCTTATCATGCTCCAACTTTAATAATATGGAAAGCACATATGAATATCCAATATGTAACTAATAGAGGATTAGCACGATACATTACAAAATATATTGCTAAACCTGAACCATCCCATCTTTTCAATATTCATGAAAGTATTAATTATCGAGAATATATTCATGCAAGAAGAATGGGTTCTATGGAAATTATGTTCTTATTATTAGGTGAAAAAATTTGTAATTCATCAATTCAAGTAATGTATCTTATCACTGATCCTCCATCAATTCGCTCAAAAGCAATAAAACCACTCCCACTCTCATTACTAAATTCTAATGATAATGAACCATATTGGACTGATCATATTGAAAAATATTTCAACAGACCAAATAATGAAATTTTTGAAAATATAATGTATCAAGAATATTATAAAAATTATGAAATAACAAGAAATAATACATATACAGATAAATTGGGAAATCAAGTAATCAAAAGAAATTCACCAATATTAACAAGAATTCGTTATCTAACTACAGAATATGGTGAATTGTATTTTTACCAACAATTACTCCTTTCAATTCCTGCACGTTCTGAAAATAATTTAAAAGAAGATTATAATACTTATCGTGATCATTTCTTGTCAAAATTTCCTGAAAGATTTTCTGAAACAATTGAACAAAATAGAAGAAACCATCATCTGCAAACAATTACTATGATTGAACAATTTAATGTATTAATTGAAGAACTATTTTCATCAATGCAACAAACTTTCTCCAATGACATTCAAAGAATAATAAAAATACAAATTGATTCAATAAAATCCTTTTCTCCAATACTCTCAACCAATCCCATAATTGAACTTCCTACTTCACAATACTATTGTATGCAAACTATAAAAAACTATATGGGTCCCAGAAATGGTCAACACTATCCATATTTTTTTGTTACTGGATCAGCTGGAACAGGAAAATCCTTTATAATTAATCTCATAATTAATGAATTAAACAAAAACCATAAAAGATATCTTTTAATGGCTCCAACAGGAGTCGCAGCCCAAAATATTGGAGGTCATACTATACATTCTTCATTAAGAATTCACTCATATGGATCCTCATACCAAACTCTTGTATTTAGTGATCAATTATTAAATCAAAATCTTAAAAATATAAACACAATTATAATTGAAGAAATATCAATGGTCTCATCAAAATTATTTTCTTATATTTCACAAATATTTTCTTATATACACAATAATCCTGAACCATTTGGTGGAATTAATGTAATAGTAATTGGAGACCTTGCACAGCTTCCACCAGTTGAAAATGAACCAGTATATAAATCATCTATATGGAAAATATTTTATCCAATCTTTCTACATGAGCCACAGAGACAAAATTCAAATTCAGATTATTATCACTTACTTGAAAACATTAGATTTGGAAAAATTGATCAATTTACTTGGAACATTTTACAAACAAAATTAAATCAAACCATTAATCATATATCTGAAAATTTGGAACAACTTTTAAATACAACATATATAGTAGGATATAAAGAATTGGCTGAACAAATCAATCAAACAATATGTAATATGTTACCAATTTAAGATAACAAGCTTACAATATCCAATTCAATTGATATTATCAATCAAGAAATACAAAATAACGAACATTCTAATAAATTATTCAAATGTAAAACAAATTTACCAAAAAAAATACAATTACAGATTGGTGCAAAAATAATGTTTCTAAACAATTCTGAATTTCAATATGGAATATGTAATGGAACTATCGGTATTATCACAGATTTGAATATAGAAACACAAACAGTTAGATGTGCTTTCTGTATTGAAAATAAAATCATTGATATAGAAATCAAGAAACATACTTCATCATTCCTACTCCATCGAGCACCTGCAAGTCGGACCCAATATCCAATAATCAATGCCCATGCACTTACTGTTCACAAAGTTCAGGGATTAACTTTACCTAATGTATCACTGAATCTAGATTCACAGATGTTTGAAAAAGGACAGGCATATGTTGCACTAAGTAGATGCAATAATTGGAATAATATTAAAATTAGATCCCTTGAAAAGGGTGCATTTACTGTAGATGAATCCATGATAAAAGAATATGAAAGATTAGAAACAAAAGCATCCGAACCACTACCTATTTCCAGACCACTACAATAATAACTAAATTTTTTAACCAATATTTAAGCATCACATTAAAATTTGTTATAATTTTTATTTAATTTTTAATTTAATTGTATTTGAACATTAATAAATCATATATCCAATCATATTTTATTTTTTATTTTAACTGAACAGAGAGGTCTCATCTTTATTCAGTATTATATATCCACTAATATGTACACTCCCTACCCAAAAGTTTAGGACCACCCCTATGATTTACATAAAAATGTAATTATACGATTGTGTGACTTAAAATAAAATAAATAAAAAATATTTTTGTGTTACCTGATCATCAATAATGATTATTATGAATTGTGTTTTGTTTGGTAGTTCTTTGTTTTCACAAAATGGTTAAAAAAAAAGAGCTAACGGATTTCGAACGGGGAAAAATTATTGGTTTTTATCTTGCTAGTGACTCAGAAAGGACCATTTCAAAAAAAACGGAATATGGGAAGACTACTATTCATAACATTATAGTTAGGTTTCGTGAATACAACACTATTTCTGTTGCTCCTAGAAGTGGCCGACCAAAAAAATTAACCGAACGTGATAAGCGCCATCTCAAGGCAGTCCTCATCAAAAATCGTCGTAAATCATCTGAACAATTACAAGAAAATTTTAATAACTGTATTGGAAATGAAGTAAGCAAGAATACACTAAGGCGTACATTATATGAAATGGGGTATCATAGTCGAACAGCTCTTAGAAAACCCAATATTAGTGAAAAAAATAGAAAAATCCGTTTAAATTGGACACATGAAAGGCAATTATGGACAATCAATAATTGGAAAAAAGTGGTTTGGAGTGATGAATCACGATTCATACTATTTAGGAATGATGGCAAAATTCATGTATGGCGGCTTCCAAAAGAAAAATATGATATTAATTGCCTTGTTCCAACTGTAAAGCATGGTGGTGGAGGTGTTATGATGTGGGGTGTTTTTCTTGGTATGGGTTAGGTCCTTTAACCAGAATTGATGGACGGATTAATAGTAACAGGTATATAGAAGAAATTATTGGCTATCATTTGATACCATTTTTGGAAGAATTTGAAGAAGAAAATGGGGAGTATCTTTTTCAACAAGATAATGCAGTAGGGAAAAAATAGGAGTTCTGGCACAGCACTAGTCAATTTGCTATATTTCACGCCTCAAAATCATCACCAAACATATCAATTTTTGTACATCAATTCAGAGTTTTGTCGTCACTGGAACTTGATCTTATATACCACATATCTTATGATATACAGCTTGCCATTAAAAAAGTCCAAGAGAAGTGGTGAAGGATATGAANAATTCAACGCTAAATCTTCGAAAATAAATAAATTAAAAATTATTAAAGTTTCTAACGTAAAAATCATTTTTTTTTTATAAAAAAATTAATTAAAAAAATAATTTATTATACTTACATTTGTAAAAACTTAATAAAAATCAATCAATATCTAGTGGGATAACCATGAGATTTTATTACCGCTTTTACTCTGTTTTCCATGCTGTTAACTAATTTTTGGTAAACTTCACTTTCAATTTGTGACCAACATTCCTGTAAAAAAAATTCCAATTCTCTCAAATTTTTTGGATTTTCTTTTTTAGCTCGAATACGACGTTCAAGTTCATCCCATAGGTGTTTAATTGGGTTTAAGTCGGGTGACTGTCCCGGCCACTGGAGAAGAGATATTTTTATTTGTTGCATAAAATTTCGTGTTGCTACGCTAGTATGAATCGGTGTATTAGTAGGGAAAAAATGGGAGTTCTGGCACAGCACTAGTCAATTTGCTATATTTCACGCCTCAAAATCATCACCAAACATATCAATTTTTGTACATCAATTCAGAGTTTTGTCGTCACTGGAACTTGATCTTATATACCACATATCTTATGATATACAGCTTGCCATTAAAAAAGTCCAAGAGAAGTGGTGAAGGATATGAATTTAATGAATATCCTGATCCCTTCTCGGACGTGAATCAAGCCTAAATTGCATACTAATATTAATTGATATAGCAGAATTCAATCTAAAGCTGATTCTTCACTACTTTTCTGGCACACAAAACCTAATCAAAAATGACGTACATTTTATTTTTTACACCACACACCAACCATATATATGCTAAATCTAATGTAAATATATCATTTCAATTATATAAATAAAATATATTATTATAATTATACAATAAGTCTACTAAAAAATTAAAGTAAAGATATTATAATAGAAATACAATGGCTAGAAAAGATAAAAAAAATCGTATATGTAAAAGATGTGGTAAATCTTTATCAACTCCACAAATGCTTCGTGCACATTATAATCGAAAAAAACAATGTATATCAAAGATAAATACAGATCAAGTTTCGATAAAAGAAATTTCTGATTCTGAATATTATACANCAGATGAAGGTCCAAATAAATACTTTTAATAGTTTATATAATTCAATAAAACAAGTTAGTACTCTTATACTATAAAATTTTTTTTTTCAAATAGTTAACTATATATGTCTGGATACGAACTTGTGAGTAGACAGTAAGTCTAATAAAAAATTTCGAATATATACTAGGTCTACTAAAATTTGTGTCAGGTTTTTCACATATCAAGAATCTAATTTTGAAACCCTAGCAAGTAATCTATTATAGTACCAGACTACATAGTACTAAAAAATTTGCGATATATTGGATAAAGGTACCAAATTAATATATCACTTTTTCTTATGATATTTTTGATAATGCCTACCAACGTAAAAACTTCTAATGTGATCAGGACATCGTCCACTTAATGATGATGCTAATACATCCCTACTACATTCTAAACACGGTACTCTATTTTTTGATTTTTTATGATAACAACACCTATATGATTTCATAGATGTATGTCCACAAACTTCACCAGATGGTTTAAGATATTCACAAGTATATTCACCAATCATTTTATAAGGTAAAAATTTGAACAAAAGATTTTCTATAAGTATATTATAAAACTTTTATTACTTTAGATAATCAAAACATAATACATATTCAAATGTCAACTACTATCCAAAATATCGATCAACAATCTACAGAGATTAAATCCTCTATCCCAACTTGGCAAGATATCGAAAAAGCAATACTTGTTATTCTAAGAGCAGGTATTTTCTGTAAAAAACCAAAGAATAAAGGTTTTATGAGTCGGTATAAAAAACAATTAGATGAATTGCGTGGGTCTGAAGATCCTGAAATGTATATATACGAAAAAGCGATAGAAAATTTTCCCAATGAAGAAGCATACAATCAAACTATGGAAGATCACGAAGGTTATTATAAGAAAGACCCAAGAATTCAAAAAGCAATTAAAACATATTATATATTATGTTATACAATTGTTAAAGATACATTTGCTACAGAAGAAGAAATAGAAGAGGAACTCGATTCTTGGATTAACTCTTGAGTAATCTCTGTGGTGGGTATTCAATATTTCTGACTACCATCAATTCTTCTCGAACAAAAGAACGTTTTGGTCCATTGCCATCAATATCTTCAATCCAGTATAAAACTGGCTGATTTTTTTGTACCAGTGATTCTTTGATATGATAAATTTGAGGACTCCAATTGCAATCAGTAATACGTCGTCTTCCACCTTCCAATTCACCAGGATTAAGTAAATATAAAACAGAATCACTATAAGTCAAACGAACTTCATCATACCCCATAGGGCCATATCTCGGTTTAGATGACTTAGCATATACATGTTTTAATTTTCGAGCTTCGGCAGGAGACATATCAATTAATCGAGTTACAGTGTTATCAAGTTTTTCAAGAAATATAGTCAAATCTGTAACCCAAGCTCTACAGCGCTCTATTGGGGATAACAATAACTCTACAGCATCTTGAATAAAAAATGCCCACTCTTGCAAAGTTCGATTAAATCTCTCAACTATACCTTGTCTTTTTTTCGATTTGCTTCGATTAATTTTTACATTATACTTAATCATTAACTCTTCGCATTTCCCATAAAATTCTGGTCCATAATCTGTTTGCAATGTCTCCAACTGTGTAAGAGGAAAGTTATAAAATTTAAAAAGTTTTATAAATCCTTTAGCAACANTACCAGAATCCCGTTCGGTTAAAGGACAAACCCACTTAGTTCGACTTGCTACATCAACACATGTTAAAGCATATTTATAAATCTTATTTCCTATTTTATCGTGAGGCATATAGCATAAATCAGCTTGTATAACTTTCATTGGGACAGTAATTTTATTAAAACTAGCACAAGGAATATACCTTGGTCGAGGTTTATGAATTAAGTGTAATAATTGTCTCTCAAGCCATTTTTGAACTTCGGCAAATGTAAAATCAAACCCGGCATTATGTGAAATTTCATAAAGCTTTTTACTAGTTCTTTGATATCCGGAAGGATGGTAGTATATTTTTTGTAAGTCAATACTAATATCAAGTTCACGAGCTTTTCTAGTGTCAATAGAAATAACAGGAAGCATTTTTACTATAACATATAAAAACATGAATAATCTCGAACAGAAAATCCAAAAGCTAGAAAGATGGCTCAAAGAAAGTGAGAAGCACATAGCATATTTGGAAAATCAAATTGGTATTCGAGATGAAAGCATTATCTTGTTAAAAACAGAGGTGGGCAATCTCAAACCACGACTTAAAAAAGCTTTACAAGATATAGAAAATAAGGATAAAATTATTCCAGCTCTCGAGTCGCAATTAATAGAAATGACTAGTGAAATATCTTCCCTTCGATATAGAATCCAAAAACTTCGAGAAACAATGGCATTAGATATGAGACACCTGCCATCTACAAATACACCAGTTTTCAACTTAATAATAGAGATGAGAGCAAATATTAAAATTTTAGGCGACTCAGTCAGAGGTGATAATACTCTTTTAAGGGATGAAATCGATAATCTTCAAACCCAAACAGAATTAAAATTAACGCAAATCCAAAATGGGTGTTATACTTTTGAAAACGAAATAACTCTGTTAAGACAAGAAGTTATAAATTTAAAGGATATAAATCTCAATCAGCAGGAGTTAACCAATGAACTGGGTACATTAAATGAAACCCTTAAGGAGCAAATTGATGACTTAACCAATAAGAATGAAACTATTCAATCCGAAATAAATGAGAAAACCAGATTATATAATCAAGCCCAAGACAGGTTAGATGAATATCGAGAAGAAAATTATCAATTAAGAGAATCTTTACAAGGTGCACATGAAAATATTACAGAAAGTGAGTCAACATATGACAGGTTAAAACAGAAATTGCGCATCTTAGGATTAACTCATGTTGCATAGCGGGCTCGAAATTTAAGACAGGCCCAAATTTTGGATATAGAATTCAATACAGCAAGAACGGCTTGGAGGAATCAAAGAAATAGAAATCAACATATTACTCAGGAATTACAAAATTGTCGAAATCATGGTAGGAATTTACAAAATGATAAGGTTCTTATTGAGTTTTGGCGAGATCGAATTATTCTTAGATATGAAAAATGGAAAAATAAAACACATGGCGCCCGNCCCATTAGCAAATCCAATCAATATGGCAGGTATACAAGATGTTATGACATCAATGGCACCATTACTCGCTCAAATTCCACAATATATAGATCAAGAACCTCCAGATGATTATATTAATAAAGTTATACAAGTTTTTTCATATGGCACTGGTTTAGGTGTGGGAGCATTCGATGATGCGGTTAAAGCCAATATTTTAAAATCTAAAATGTCTGGTAAATATGCTCCAGTTCCTGCACAACATCCTGCTGGTACGAATATTGATACTCCAACTCGATTCAGAGCTTGGCTTAGGCATAGATACCATGAATTAACTTTAGGAACAAGGCAGGCTTCTTTAACAAAATTAACACAAGAAAAATTCTTACCTACAGATATTCCAGAAACTTATGAAGAAAGAATTCGACTTTTATTATTGCAAATACCAAATGATAATGACGATGCATTGGCAATCTTATGGAATCACTTACCAGATGAGCTCTTTTCAAGAATGGAAAATGTGGCCCCAGCGGATATAGATGCATTCTTTACCGATCTAAAAAATATCTGGCTTAAGCGTCAACCTTCTACTTTTACATATAATGGAAATAGAAATTTATCTGTTATTACAACTAATTCATCTCCCATCCCATATCAACTGCAACCCCAAGAAATCAAAAATAGGTCTTTTGATCATTTAGATAGTATTGCAGAAAGATTAGGATATTCAGACAATGCATCTCGAAATCCGGATGCTTTAGCAAATTTTATCGAAGATGAGTTATACTCAAGATTAGGACATGTAAATTATAATCTCAGAAAAGAGCCTTTTGGTCAAGTTAGAGAGGATAATACCAGAGTGATTACTAGAGCTAGTACTTCGGGTGCTAAAAAAGTATATGCTACAAATAAGCCGGCAAAGAAACTACAGAAGCCTACTAAAGTTACTTACAAATGCTCAAATTGCGGAAAAATTGGGCATAGAAAAAATAAGTGTCCTAAACTCGGTAAGAAACTGAAGAAGGTTAATTATACTTATCAATCCGAGCCAGAAAATTCC
>PQFF01000324.1:0-14595 GCA_003547095.1 Diversispora epigaea | reverse complement strand
AAAGGACCTAAAGGACCCAAAGGACCCAAAAATTAGTTATATAAAGGATGGATTTTGACTTGAGTCAAAATCAGTTCCGTTTAGTTTTTAGTTCGAGCTTGATAGAATTAGGATTCTATCCTTTAGTTAGGAAACCTTTTGTAACTAATTTATTTGTAAATTAGTCTCTTTTGTATTTGCAATTACCATTAATAAAGGTTATTATTACCTTGAAATTACTAGTATTATTGTTTTATTAATAATAACCAAACCCTTTGTATTGAATCGTCTGCTTTATCATTTGGAGCGCCGTCTCGTGATATTAGTAGTTAACACTAATCAATACACTTATTAACAGTAGTTATTTAACTTCTAGAACCTACCTATTAGTAGTAGTTGTATCTATTCTGACTAATAGTTTCCTTGAATAATATCTTTAATATTATTTCAAGAGTTCCTGTTCATCCCACGTGTTTATTAAGAAGGATAAACCTCTGTCGGTAACAATTTGGTGCCTTCTAGCGGAAACGCAAAAAAAAATTAAACTGTTAATGGTTATTGCCAAAAGACGCAACGATTGTGTAGACAAAGCAATCAAACAAAAGAACGAAACTCTCTCCGAAATTGTTGAGCGTGAACTATCCCGAGAAGAAAAGGACCCTAACTACGAAGTGACCTATACCTTAAAAGACCTCAATCGAGTAAAGGATCATCTCGATTTGATTAAACATCACGTGTGGATTCGTGATAATATTCTTGTTGATAACGGAAGAACTGTCTTCAACATACCGACCAGGTCTAAGCCAAAGAATAATTAAATTCGTAAGTTAACACTTTGGAGTCGACATCTCGAGACGCAACAAGGCGAACTGTTCAACAGTTAACACCAGAAGAAAGAGAACAAAGAAGACAACGATATCAACAACGTCAACTTTTAATAACACCAGAAGAAAGAGAACAAAGAAGACAACGATACCAACAACGTCGACTTGAGTGACAAATTCAAAGAGAAAATCAGAATCCAGTTACCGTTAGGTTACCCGCAAGTAATTCAACAACAACTTCCCCCTCTGCAACTGTTGGAACATCTGAAACCACTTCTCGACAAAGACGCCGATCCAACGAAACCCCTCAAAGTTTCTCACAAGCAGTATCCCCTAGACGATCACCAGAACAAGTTACACCATGTGTAGTTACTCCTCCAAACAATTGGGACCAACTCCAAAATATCCAAACTTTCTATCAACCAATAGACTTTAACCTCCTAAACCAACAACTAGCAGAAGCTCATTTAACCACCTCTGATAGTAGCGACAATAGTGATACCGATACTGAAGACGAAATGGCAAACGCTGTACTTGATTACTTGGAAGACAACTTACATAACCATACATCCCTCCGAGTCGATCCATTTTATGGGGATGGAACTCAGGATCCTCTTCAATGGATGATCCATTTTGAGAAAGTCGCTCGCAGTAATGCATGGGATGAAGCGAAAAAGATTCGCAAGTATGCCACCTATCTTGAAGACGATGCTGAAGAATGGCATGACGAAATAGTCGCTGGCGATATGGCCGATTGGGCCGCTTGGAAAGCTGGATTTGTGGAGAAATATTGTAATACCCGTTGGAGAAATAAATGGATGCGTGAATTAGAAAACAATCGCCAACGACAGGGAGAAACTGTCGATGCTTACTATGCGAGATTTAGACGATTGGTGAAACGTGTAGAAATTAATGTTAACCAACATAAACGACTCTTCATAAAAGGATTATTACCTCACATCGCGCCATTGATAACCATGCAAGCCCCAGGTACCTTAGCTGCTGCTTTAGAACTAGCACAAGCTTATGAGGAAGGATTGGATATGGTAAATGAGATTGAACCTCGTAAACAAAAGGGTAAAAAGAAAGTTGTCGAAAGTTCAGACGAAGAGGAAGAGGAAGAAGAAGAGGAAAGGAAACCAAAGAAAACCACGCTTAAAAAGAAGAAGAAGGAAGCTAAAGTAACTTTTGATCCTGCTCATAACCTCGACGACTTGGCGAAGAAATTTGAGAAGATGCAATTAAATTTAATTCAAAAAATGGAAAAGTTAACTACTCAAGTTAACCAACAACCTAACTACCGCAACCGAGGAAATAACCGCGACAACTCCTCACAAAACAATTGGAATAACCGAAACAATCGAAATAACAGAAATAACAATCGAGAAACTCGTACTTGTTTCAAATGTGGAAAGGAAGGACATATCTCTTGGGACTGTCCCGATCGCAAAGATAATTCAGACAACTCCGCACACACCAAACTAGTGGAAGTTGAAGAAGAAAGTGAAAAGGAGGAAGATAAACTTTTACAACACCTTCTCGATGCTTATGATGCTTATTTGGGAAAACGAGAAAGAGATGACAGTAGTGACGAGGATACACCTATTAAACGACCTCGTGAAACTAATATTCCTGAGCCGAAACCCAGCTTGAATACTTTTGGACTTCCTAAAACAACGAGTGTACCAGTACCTAAAGTTGTTAAAACTGAAATTACTCCAAAGAAAAAGTCCAAGAAAAAGGAAGTAATCAAAATGGTAAAAGGGAACAAAGAAAAGAAAAAGGAGAATGCGACTCGACCACCTCTCTTCAGGAAAAAGGATTTTGATATTGTAGAACAGCTACAAAACCAACCTGCTGGTTTATCTTGGGCCGATGCTTTAGAAGTTCCATCTATTAGGAAAAGTTTCTTTGAAGCCCTTCGAAAACCAAAAGGAAATTAAATTGGCAGACCAGGAATACTCTTTAAAAACTACCGCTTTAAAATGTAACGTCGCAGTAGGAGTCTATACTGTGCCTACTATTGTTGACAGTGGCGCAGCTATTAGTATTGTCACTCGCGATGCCATGGAACAATTAGGTTATGAAATTGAGGAAGCTTCTAAAAGTATTATCTTACCTGCCACTGGAAAGAAAACTCAACCCTTAGGAGTTATCCGTGACTTACCAATTACTATCCAAGGCCAAACTATTCCTATTGATGTAGAAGTAATCGATGCTGCTACTTATTCCTTGTTATTGGGAAACAATTAGCTAATGAAAGCTAATGCTTCGTATAATTGGAGCGACCAAGAATTAACTCTCAGATGGCGAGGAAAGACTCTTACCGTTCCTGCCAATTGTTCAAAGGAAACTAAGGAAGAATTTTCTGAACTTATTGAAAATACGGATGAGGAAAGTACTAATGAAAGTGACACTGAAACAGAAGATTCTGAAGAGGACGATGAAGAAATCATTTTCAAAAATACAACGATTAAAGATAACGATGATGAAAGCGATGAAGATACCGTACCTGTATTTTTGAGTGAAAAATTAAATAAAAATGAATTAGATATTGGCCAACTAAATAAGTACCAACAACAGAAGTTGGATAAGTTAATGGAGCGAAATAAAGATTTATTTGCTAATGATGTCAGTTCATTGGGACGAACAAATATCATTAAACATCAAATTGATGTAGGAGAAGCAAAACCAATTAAACAACGCTTCTACCGAACACATCCCGATGAAGACCAATTTATCAAAGAGGAACTTGACAGAATGTTGGACAAGGGTTTAATAAAAAGGTCTAAAAGCCCTTGGGCCTCCCCTGTTGTTCTTGTCAAAAAGAAAAATGGCAAATTAAGATTTTGTGTTGATTACTGAAAGTTAAATACCGAAACACGAAAAGATGCCTACCCAATTCCCCGCATTGAAGATATGTTGGATGCCCTCCGAGATGCAAAATGGTTTACTACCCTTGATCTTGCTAGTGGTTATTGGCAAGTGGAAATGGATCCAAAAGACCAAGATAAAACTGCATTTATTACTAAACAAGGAACATATGAGTTCACCGTAATGCCATTTGGACTCACCAATGCTCCAGCTACTTTCCAACGTCTCATGGATCATGTTTTAAATGATATGTTATATCAAGGAGTTATTGTTTACCTTGATGACATCAACATTTACTCAAAAACTTTTGACGAACATTTAAATAAATTGGGAAAAGTGTTTCAACGACTNCCAATTAAACAACGCTTCTACCGAACACATCCCGATGAAGACCAATTTATCAAAGAGGAACTTGACAGAATGTTGGACAAGGGTTTAATAAAAAGGTCTAAAAGCCCTTGGGCCTCCCCTGTTGTTCTTGTCAAAAAGAAAAATGGCAAATTAAGATTTTGTGTTGATTACTGAAAGTTAAATACCGAAACACGAAAAGATGCCTACCCAATTCCCCGCATTGAAGATATGTTGGATGCCCTCCGAGATGCAAAATGGTTTACTACCCTTGATCTTGCTAGTGGTTATTGGCAAGTGGAAATGGATCCAAAAGACCAAGATAAAACTGCATTTATTACTAAACAAGGAACATATGAGTTCACCGTAATGCCATTTGGACTCACCAATGCTCCAGCTACTTTCCAACGTCTCATGGATCATGTTTTAAATGATATGTTATATCAAGGAGTTATTGTTTACCTTGATGACATCAACATTTACTCAAAAACTTTTGACGAACATTTAAATAAATTGGGAAAAGTGTTTCAACGACTACGAGCCGCCGGATTAAAATTAGGACCAGACAAATGTCACTTCTTACAACCTAAATTAGAATTTTTGGGACATATAGTCAGTGGAGACGGAATTATGGCTGATCCCGCAAAAATTGAAAAAGTCAAAAACTTTCCGATACCAACCACTAGGACTAGAGTCCGCAGTTTCTTAGGATTGGCATCCTATTATAGAAAATTTATTAAGGACTTTTCCACAATTGCTCAACCACTCAATAAATTGTTGCGAAAAGACTCCGAACTAGAATGGACTGAGAAATGTCAACAGTCTTTTGATGCTTTAAAAGGAAAGCTAATTACCGAACCAATTTTATCCTACCCTGATTTCACTCGAACCTTCTATTTAACTACTGATGGCTCTGCACAAGGGTTAGGAGCTGTTTTGAGTCAACGCAATGATGAAGGCCATGAAAAAGTGATTGCTTATGCCAGTAAAAGCCTTGTAGGAGCGCAAAAACAGTATGGCGCAACTGAACTTGAATGTTTAGCTGTTGTTTGGGCAGTTGAACATTTTTATTCTTATTTGGGATTTAAACATTTTGTGTTAATAACTGACCATTCCGCATTAAAATGGTTATATTCAAGTGTACCGAAAGGAAGATTAGCAAGATGGATATTACGCTTACAACCGTATGATTTTGAAGTACAACACAAACCAGGAAAAGAAAATACTAACGCTGATGCGTTATCCCGCCTTTAATTGAACAAATAACTATATAAAAATAAATCCGACGTAAAATACAATTCGGACCAAGTTGTCGGTGTCTTGGCAAAAACATTTATTGAAATTTATTGAAGTAATCAAATCAACATGGATTTAACCCTATACCAGCAATTTTATAATTATTTAAATAATCAAACATTCCCTGAACCCCAATCACCTCGCGAACGCAAACAATTTTTGAATAAAGTAAAGCATTTTCAGTTATACAATGGACAGTTATTTAAGAAACCACGGAGAAATAACCAACAATTCATCAAAGTAATAGGGAGACATGAAATGGAACCCCTGTTATATATGATGCATAACCACCCCACATCAGGACATTTAGGCATAGAAGCCACTTATAATCGAGTTAAGGATAAATATTATTGGAATCAAATGTTCGATGACATTAAACAATATGTTCAAAGTTGTGACTCTTGCCAAAGGTTTGGAAGACCAAAAAGGACGGAACCTTTACATACCATACCTGTTGGACAACCTTTTGAACAAATTGGGATCGATATCGTAGGACCTTTACCAGTTACCCCACGAGGAAACCGATATATTGTAGTTGCTATAGACTACCTTACAAAATGGCCGGAAGCGAAACCGTTAACAAATGCAACTGCCGAAGCTGTTGCTCAGTTTATTTACGATGAAATTATTTGTCGACATGGTGCCCCGACAGTTTTGATATCGGACCAAGGCACGCATTTTAAAAACAAAGTAATTGATGAATTAAGTGATAAATTTAGGATGGAACATCGTTTTTCGTCACCATATCATCCGCAGACTAATGGATTAGTGGAACGTTTTAATCAAACACTTTGTGAAGGTTTAAAGAAAGTCCGAGACCCTATGAATTGGGATAATTATATAACCTCTGTGTTATTTGCTTATCGGACAAATAAACAAAACACCACCAAATATACTCCATTCTTTCTAAACCATGGAAGAGAAGCCCGACTACCAATTGAAATCGATGGTCAACAAGAAATTGTTGAATATGATCTTGAAGATACTATCCTGCAACGAGCTTATGAACTAATCGATCAATTACCAGTTCATCGACAAAAAGCTAGGGATAATATACAGAAATCACAAAAGTCACAGGAACGACGACACTTGGAGAAAATGCCGCAGATTGTCAAATATAAGGAAGGTGACAAAGTTTTAATGTATGACTCTCGGTTAGATAAACAATGGTCTGGAAAACTTGACACCCGATGGAAAGGGCCGTTTACCATAAGTAAATGCTTAGATAAGGGAGCTTATGCCCTGAAAAATCAATTCAATCAACCCTTGAAGGAATTGATACATGCTGATCGACTAAAATTGTATAAAGGTCGTACCACATGGGAGCCACAATTAGTAATAGATAATCTTGTGTAAATTAATAGAAATTAGGTTACCAGAAATAGTAATACTATGCGTAACTTTAATTAATATTTAAACAACAGACACTCTACTTTTAGAAAATTTAGTCAGCATGACACGAAACCAGCGATTTTTAGACAAAATGCATTTATATAAACAAGACCTTTTAAATCTTGAAGGAAATGTACCTATCCAACAAATAGACCCATACAAACTTACTGACCCTTGGGAACAGTCCATCGATACAGTATTTCAATTGTTAAGACAAGAAATTATCCATCGTAATCGAATCAAGACATTAATGTATACTTATTATTTAGGAGAGTTATTAAGTTTTAGAACTCTACCTCGAATGTCATGGTTAGATTATGTGCAACAAAATGATATCTCTGATGAATATCGTTACTACTTAGGAGCAATGAGAACTTATAAAGTATTTCAGGATGATAGAGAACAAATTTATAGAACAAATTACTTATCCTTGTATGTAATGGCTCGAATGAGTAAAAATAACTTCGACAACAATTTCATGCCTTTTGTACAGGCTATTAGAGATATTTCGGTGAATATAAGGTCATAAGAGGACTTATGAATTAAGTGGGAGGGTAACTGTTACCGTAGTAATATTATAGTAGTCATATTTTAATTATTATTATATATTATTGACTTATATTATTTATTATTTATTTATTATTATATCTATATTTAGTTAGTATTTGTTTACTTATTTATTTATTTATATTTCTTATCTGTAATACGAAAGACAAATTGATTTACAAATATGTAATTGTGTAGTGTAACTGTGTCCTGTAATAGATTTACCATAGATAGTAGTAAATTAATATGTAGATCATGTATTACGAGGACCCAAAGGACCTAAAGGACCTAAAGGACCCAAAGGACCNCTAATAATACAATTATATCTTTATAATTATAATATTAACTTCCTTTGAACTTAGAACTTTTTCAAGTTAAAAGCTGAGGAAACTAAGTCGAACAACTATCCTTTTTATAACTTTTTGGACTACTGTGCCATTACTGTGCATTAATACTATTGGTTAATATATTTACCATATAACTTACTAAATATAGAATATTTGTTATACTAATAATTAATGTTAATTAATACTATGTAATAATAATTAATACTAAGTAATACTAATTAATGATAATTAATAATAATTATATAATATTTGTGTAACTATGTCACATGAACATGTAACTTGTGTTACTTACATTGTGCGTAACTAAAATATTTGTCTTTCTATTTACATGTTAATAAATGTTATTAATTATTACTAATCGTTATTAATAAAATTACTATCTTGATATTTATATTTCAATTTGTTAAATAATTATTTCTAATAAAATATAGGGTTAAATAATAATTATATGTTTTTAACTATGGTAATTCTATCCGGTAACAGTTTCCCCCTCACTTAATCAAAATGTCCTCATTTTGACTTGTGATTTTCTTTCTTATTGGATACTTCTTCCTTTGGCGATTACTTCTACGTAGTTTAAATCTTCGAGTTCTGTTCTTTCTTTCTTGGTTAATCCAATTCTTAGAGCTTTATATCTCAATGCTCTTTCTCGTCTCTTTTCTTTCCAATTGAGGTGTTGTCTTCTTCGAGTATTCAGTCCGTTTGGTGGATATTCCATTCTAACTGTTTCCTTTCTTGTTAGATTTTCTTCAATTATTTTATTTATATCCATTCTTCCTTTCTTAAGTTTTAATTCAGGGTTTATATAGTTTCAAACTTTTCATTGTACATGTGAAATTCTAAATTAACTGCTTTGTCAAATTCTGCTAATATTTCTTCGAATGTATCTCGATTTTTAATTATGATTTCGTCTTGTTTTTCTTCTTCTTGTTTCTGATATACTTTAAATAGATCGTTGTATTCTTTTAATTCTTTTTCTTTTTCTTCTTTTAAGATTCGTTCATTATTATACAGGGTTTTGTAACATAATATTGTACTTGGAACACAATATTCGTAACTCATTTCATTTTCTTTGCAATTTTCGCAATGAAATACTGATGTTTCTTTCTTCCAGATTATTGGTTCTATTGGTTGATATTTCTCTACTTCTTTGGTAAGTATTTCTATTCGATTTTGTTCTTCTTTCAGTTCTTGCCGTTTGGTTTTATTTTCATTTTCTAATTCGTTTATTTGATTTTCTTGATCTTGATTTATTATCCGTAATTGTTCTAATTGTTGTTTTAATTCTTCAATTTCTTTTTCCAGATTAGTTACTTGTTCCCAAGCCTGAAGTGTTTCTTCCGTGATTTGTGTTTCTTTCAGTTCTGCCGTTGTTGTTACTTCCAATATTTGTTTAATTTCTTTTTCTGTTTGTTCATCCTTCATTAATTGTTCTTCCAGGGGTGTTGTTGTTCTTTCTGTCGTATTTACTTCTCTAGTTGTGGTTTTCCATTGCATTACACATCTAAATGCAAGGTCTTGCCAATATTCGTCTTCCTTAATTTTATTTTCCTTTTTACAGTCTCCACATTTGGAATATCCATTAAACCAATATTTTTCGTGTTTCCAACAATACAGGTGTTCACAGTGTAGATATTCATCATAGTTCATGCATTGTTCCCATTTGCATTTCTCTCCAGCAAAGGATTTTACTTCCCAAAATACTTGAGGTGCACACTTGCAGGGGTTTGTTTTATGGTCATGTTCGAAGCAATATTTACTTTGTTTTCTGTAACAAGTACAGACTTCATATTCGATTCCTGCTTCATCATATTCTACAGCACCATAGGGACAGTTTCTTTTGTCATGTATCATGGTAATGTTTGCATTAAAAAGGTGAATATTTTCATCCTTTAATTTCTTATGGTCAAAGAATTGGCATTGTTGGGTACAATATTCAGTTCGTTTTCTTTGTTCAGCTTCTTTCCAATCTTGAGCTCTTCCTTTTCCTTTATTGTCTAGTCCAGCTTTCTTCAATATTTGTTCTTCAGTATCATTTGCCCAATCGATATTTGTTGTTTCTTCTTGGTGGTTGTAAGTTGATTCATTGGCATATACGTTTCTTGCAGGGGTAGTTTTTACTTTCTTTGAAGATTCTCCTTTGTAATTTCTTTCATAACTATAAGATCTTCCTCTTTTCTCTAATTGAGTTCCTCTGTATTCATACAATTCTTCTCTTTCAGGTACTTCAATTCTTCCTTTATTTTCACATCCGTAACATCTTTCATACCATGTTTCTCCTAATTTCAGGGGTTTAAGGTTAACTAACCTTGTTGCTCTTTTGCAGAAACAGCAATGAGTATCCATTCGGTAGTCTGGATCTCTTTCGTCTCTTTGTCTTAAGGCCATTTCATATATAGGAGTTCTTTTACATCCACATCTTCTTGTGTTGTTTTCTACATACCTAGGATAATCACATTTCTTATCTACATTCGCTGAGAATTTATGTTGTTCAGGTTTCCTTCCACATCTATTACAGAGTTTCGATAGTTGCCATTCGTAATTGTAGTTTGAGGATTCGAATTTCTTTCCGTAAGACATTATTTTGTTTCTTTAAAAATGATGATTCTTTTTGTAAGTTTTTATTAATATTTTTCAGATGAGAAGTTTTAATATTTGTTTCTTTAAAGATTTGATTTCTGTTCTTTGGTCTTTTGTTTTGTAAGTTTTTCATTGATCTGAATCTTTTTCAAGTGGTTGAATTCACATTCTTTTTATAAGTACTGGTTTGTTTACATTGACATTTTTACTCCTTTATTTTCTGTTACTTTGTTTTGGTCAACTGTTTTCTTGTCTATCTTTTGTTTATTTCAGGAGGTTGTTGTTTTGGTCAAATGTTTCTGATAAGTCTTATCTTTTTCTTCCAAGATTCTTTTTAATTTAACTCTTTAATTTGTTTGTATAATAATGTGAGGTTCCCATAATTCTTTATTTTTATATAATTTTAATCTGTCAGAATGTATTGGTTCTTCCAATGGTTGTTCAAACTAATTTTCTTCCTTATCTTCCTTGTGATTTCTTTTGTAAAATCTTGATAAACTCTTTTGCTTTTTGTAGTTTTTGTGCTGACTTTTCTTCCAATTCATAGGTTCTTTCTATTTCCTTATCTTCCTGTTTTTCTTTGTTTTACCATTATTATCACTCTCACTCTCACTATCTCTTCCATGTTTACCAAATAAGATCTTTATTAATTCTCTGTTTACTTCCTCATCTGATTCATCATTATCATTTTTTTCTGTCTTAATATAATTGGTATAGGTTATTTGTTTTGATTTGGGTCTATTTTGATTACTACTGTTATCATTACTATTTTCCTGATTGTATCTCTTAAAGTTATTATTATTATTATTATATCCTCTAAAATTATGGTTATTATTATTGTTATTGAAATTATTAGGGATATTTTGTTGAATTGGTAATCTACAATCTTTTCTCATATGTCCTTCTTTTCCACAATTGAAACATTTTATATCTCTTAATTCTCTGTTTTGTGAATAGTAGTTTCTTCCGTTATTATTCATTTGTGCCATTTGGATTTTTAATTGAGACATTTTCTTGGTCAATTCTTCAATTTCATCCTTTGATTCAGACTTTTCTTCCTTTTTCTTTAAATTTTCTTTAATTTGTTTCTTCCTTAATTTTCTTTTTAATTCGTCATCGCTTTCGGATTCAGATTCAGATTCATAATATCTTTCCTTCTTTCTCTTTTTAGGTTCAATTCTATTGGTAATATCTCTTGCTTCTTCATGTCTTTCAATAAGTTCTACTATATCTTTTACAGTTTCCTTATCGTGTGTTAAAGCTAGTGAGGCTAATTCTGGAGTTAATCCTCTTAAAAATAATTCTACTTTTCTATCTTCCGGTATCTCACCTATTTTATTACAATTTCTCAAAAATATATTAGCAAAACTTCTTATAGGTTCATCCTTCCTTATCTTTAATCTTTCTAATTCGTTTAAAATTTTGTTCTTCCATTTTCTATTATAGAATCTTTCCAAAAAGTTTTTCTTCATATCTTCCCATGTTGTTGTTCCTTCCAATGCTTCGATCCACCATTCTTCTGCATCTCCTTTTAGGTATACTTCCATATAATTTCTTTTAGTTTCACCGGTCTTCCATTGGTTCGCTCTTGTGGCTTTTTCATATTCTTGTATCCATTCTAATGGATCTTGAGTTCCATCTCCATAGAAAGTTGAAGGTTTAATCAATATCGGAGTTGTCATTATTTTCTTTTTATTATCTCTTTCTGTTTCGCTTTCTGCGTCTTGTTCACTCTCTTCCTCTACTTCGTACTCTTGTTGATCTTGATCTTCTTGGTATTCTTCTTCGTTCTCCAGTTCGTCTTCTTCTTTGATGTTTTCTAGTTTTGGATTGTTACTGTTTCTTCGAGACCTTTTGTTTTCTTTTATCTTTTCAAGTCTTTGAAGTCTTTCCTTTTCTAATTCTTGTAACTTTACTTCAATTTCTTTTATATCTAGTTCAATGGATTGGTTAACTTCCTTTGGTGAATGTTCTTCAGGAGATTCTTCCTTTGATGATATGCCGGGCGTACTTACAATAGAAAATGGTAATCTTGACTGAGTTCTTAAGTTTTGGTGTATTAGGTTTACTTCTTCCCAAAGTTCTCTAAGGTTTGGACTTGGAGATCTTGATTCTCTTTTGATAGGTCTATACTGTCGTGGTCTTCTTGAGTTTTCCAGGTTTATTTCTTCCTTAAAATATTTTATTCGATTCTATTTTTTCACTAAAGTCTTCATCCATTCTTTTTATAACATTTTCAATATTGATCTTCATCAATCTTATACTTTTATTTTTCTTATTTGTCGCATCCTTTCTTCAAAGGTACTTCTTATCGGAATATTTATAGAGGATAGAGCCTCTTACAATAAGTATTTTTCCCTTTTTATCTTTTCCTATTCATCACATCTTTGTATTGAAGATACTCCTTATTGGAATCTTTATAGAGGATGGAGCCTCTTACAATAAGTTTCTCCTTTTTGGGTGAATTTTCATTACACAGGTCTTATTGTCATTGCCTTAATATTTTCTTTAGGCCTTATTGTCATTGCCTACAGGATTTATAAATTTATGCTCTATTAGGTCTTATTGGTATTGCCTACAAGACTTACAAAATTCTACCTTACGGGATTTACAACTTTTGCCTTCCAGGTCTTATTGATATTGCCTCCTAGGTCTTACAAAGTTTACCTAAATATAACATATTCCTTTCAGGACTTAATTTCTGCCTTACTCATGAACATTTATATTTAACATGCGCGCATTACCAGGTCTTATTGCCATTGCCTAAGAGTTTGAATGATACGAGGGTGATCAGTCCTTAACATTCTTCACTCTAAAATTTAATGAAAATTCCTTCCTCCCAAATACATAACTTCCTTCATCCTTTTACGACTTAATTGTAAAATTAACTTCCTTTCTTACTGCGGATTCTTCCAAAATTTTGACAATAGTTCTCTTCTATTATTCAACATTTTACTCTTTAAATTATCCTTTAGAATCTTCCTAAGAATACTTCCTTAGAATACTTCCTTTCCAATTTAACTTTTTAATTCAATTTTCTTTTCAAATTCACTTTTCCTTTCCACTAGAATACTTCCTAAAAATGTATTCTTCTCTGCTATTCCTTTCCAATTCCATTTTTTCCTTTCCGCTAGAAGGCACCAAACTGTCGCGGGTCTACTTTCCTACATCCCACTTACGGTTCTTTTAAGGAGTTTATAGTCCTTCCCGTTAGGTACAAGACTTTCAGTTTGGTTAATTCTTTATCTTTAGAAGGCACCAGTTAGTTTTTAGTTAGAACTAACAAACTAATTATTCTTCCAAGTCATTACAACTTCGTTACTTTCATTAATAATTTCTCTATTACTTTTATTAATAACTTCCTTTATTAATAATAAATCCCTTTATTATTAATCTTAGAACTTCCTTTATTACGAACTTCCTTTATAGATAACTTCCTTATAATTCATACTTCAGATACTTTCATCCTTTATTAAAGATATTATCTTTAATTCATTAGTACTTCCTTTATTAAACAATTTTAATAAACATTATATCAAATAAATACGATAATAAATCTCCCTAATTATTTTTATTTAATATTTATTAACATTTTATTTAATAGTCACTTNCTAATAATACAATTATATCTTTATAATTATAATATTAACTTCCTTTGAACTTAGAACTTTTTCAAGTTAAAAGCTGAGGAAACTAAGTCGAACAACTATCCTTTTTATAACTTTTTGGACTACTGTGCCATTACTGTGCATTAATACTATTGGTTAATATATTTACCATATAACTTACTAAATATAGAATATTTGTTATACTAATAATTAATGTTAATTAATACTATGTAATAATAATTAATACTAAGTAATACTAATTAATGATAATTAATAATAATTATATAATATTTGTGTAACTATGTCACATGAACATGTAACTTGTGTTACTTACATTGTGCGTAACTAAAATATTTGTCTTTCTATTTACATGTTAATAAATGTTATTAATTATTACTAATCGTTATTAATAAAATTACTATCTTGATATTTATATTTCAATTTGTTAAATAATTATTTCTAATAAAATATAGGGTTAAATAATAATTATATGTTTTTAACTATGGTAATTCTATCCGGTAACAGTTTCCCCCTCACTTAATCAAAATGTCCTCATTTTGACTTGTGATTTTCTTTCTTATTGGATACTTCTTCCTTTGGCGATTACTTCTACGTAGTTTAAATCTTCGAGTTCTGTTCTTTCTTTCTTGGTTAATCCAATTCTTAGAGCTTTATATCTCAATGCTCTTTCTCGTCTCTTTTCTTTCCAATTGAGGTGTTGTCTTCTTCGAGTATTCAGTCCGTTTGGTGGATATTCCATTCTAACTGTTTCCTTTCTTGTTAGATTTTCTTCAATTATTT